>CAKOAT010380710.1:281900-315098 GCA_932364175.1 Eruca vesicaria subsp. sativa
TTGACAGTATATATAATTTGACAGATTCTGTAAGAGAACTCAATCAATCAAGTATGTTTCAAAGCGCTCCAAAGCTCAAGACTTGATAAGTTTCTGCAAAGTAAATAAAATAAATTTGATGTTAGCAGTAAGACTTGATTTTACATTAAGGTATTATTTAAACAAATCAATAAATATGATACCAAGTTGCGCAAGTAATACACAATGAAAATAAGGTAAGTTATTAATAAAAAAATTAACAAATTACAAACATGGTAAATTACACTTAAAATCGTGAAGTAAATACTATTGTGATTGAAATTATGCAACCAATGTAATTTATTATTAAAAATTAACTAACTGAAAAATGAAAATATTTAAAAGGTGGGTTATATGTGCTAATAATGGTGATCTTACAACATTAAGATACCTATTATATTTTCATAAATTGGTCTGCAGTAAAGATGATATCAACTTGCCCAAGCAATCCGTAATCAATAGGTAAGTTATTAATACCAAATTAACTAAATGTAAATTATTTAAACAAAACAATAAATATGATACCAAGTTGCACAAGTAATCCACAATGAAAATAAGATAAGTTATTAATAAAAAAGTTAATAAATTATAAACATGGTAAATTACATTTAAAATCGTGAAGTAAATACTCTTGGGATTCAAATTATGTAACCAGTGTAATTTATTATAAAAAAAATTAACTAACTGAAAATATTTAAAAGATGGGCTATATGGGATAATAATAGTGATCTTACAACATTAAAATAACTATTATATTGTCATAAATTACTCTACAGTAAATATGATATCAATTTGCCCAAGTAATCCGTATATAATATAAGATAAGTTATTAAAACAGAATTAACTAAAGGTAAATTATTTTAACAAAGCAATAAATATGATACCAAGTTGCGCAAGTAATCCGCAATGAAAATAAGGTAAGTTATTAATAAAAAAATAACAAAGTACAAAAATGGTAAATTACATTTAAAATCGTGAAGTAAATACTCTTGGGATTCAAATTATGCAACCAGTGTAATTTATTATAAAAAAAATAACTAATTGAAAGTATTAAAAGATGGGCTATATGCACTAATAATAGTGATCTTACAACATTAAGATACCTATTATATTGTCATAAATTACTCTACAGTAAATATGATATCAACTTGCCCAAGTAATCCGTATTCAATATAAGGTAAGTTATTAAAACCGAATTAACTAACGGTAAACAAAGCAATAAATATGATACCAAGTTGCGCAAGTAGTCCGCAATGAAAATAAGGTAAGTTATTAATAAAAAATTAACAAATTACAAACATGGTAAATTACATTTAAATCGTGAAGTAAATACTCTTCGGATTGAAATTATGCAACCAGTGTAATTTATTATAAAAAAAAATAACTAATTGAAAATATGGCTATATGGGCTAATAACAGTGATCTTACAACATTAAGATACCTATTATATATGGGCTTATAAGATACTTGTTAATGTTTATGACGTAAATCACTACCAAGGCAAACAAAATGTTATTAACTCCAGATCTTTTAGTGGTCCAAAAGACTTACGGGATCACTACAGCATCAATGAGTTCAGAACAAATAAGCAGTACTGGATTTCCAGGACGAGTGAACAACTTGTATCCCGCGAGTTTGCAGTCACCTCATCTGTCCACTGTTGCCGACAATTGTGTTATATGAGAAACAATGAGTTCATTACAAAAAACAGAGTCTAAAGACAACATTACGTCAAACTAAGGTATTTGCACTTTGTTTGATACTTGAAGCTAAAATGAAAAGACTTACAAACGAAATATTACCTCAGGATCAGCTGCAATGGGTGTTAAAAATAATGTGGAACACAAGCTAAATCCTTCAAAAGCTCAAAATAAACATTCACCCTTCAGGTCACATTATACAAGAAAAGCGAATAAGAATTAGTAGAGTTGTGAAGCTTACCTCTTCAAGAGAACAAAATCGCAAGGGATTTGACGTCTCTGAGCTTCATGATCCGTCTGCAGAAGTTGGTTTTTGTTTTAAGACCTCTAGATTCACCTCTATATATATAAAGTGAATGTTCTCATATTAATGACGCCAATGTAATATTCTTACAATAAATAATGAAATTCTTTAAGGAAAGATATTAAATGTGTATTGTCATAAAATGATATGCATATGATATGATTTTAACTTGCGCAAGTAATCAATATTAGTAAGGTAAGTTAATAAAAATAAGTTTCCTAATTATATACAAATTGTTAAATGTCATTAAGAAATGTAATCAATATGATATCAAGAGTAAATGATTTACCGTATTTGTAATAAGGAAACTTATTAATACATGTATTAATTAATATTCTTGTGAAAGTAATATGTAATGAGGTTAGTAATTAGTGTTGCTTTCCTATTAGGTTGTCGATGATAAAAATAAATAATAAAAAAATTCTAAAAAAATCAACCAATAAAATTAAGAGAATTCTTCTGAGAAGCTCTGTATGAGTGTCATGTGGCAAATGTACTTCTCTTTTAATGTATAGGGGGATTTACTTAATTGTCATGTTCTCCATAATTTTAAATAATTTTATTTATTTATCATATTTTTAATATTTATATATATTTATTTATAAATAAAACGAATTTATATGAATTTATCATATTTTTAGTAAATAAGATAAATATATATTTTATTTATAAATAAAACGAATTTATATGAATTTATTTGTGAATGTGTTTACATTACGAGGAACAAAAGATTTAAATCGGCTAGGGCTTCTGGAGCGAATCTGGCGACCAACATGGCAATCTTCGAACCAGTGTTCATCAGCAATGATCTCCATTGATTCTTCGAGCTCCCCTCTCTCATCACGTCTGTTGGCGTTGGTGACCGGTGCAGGCTTTTGACGGCATGTCGTTTTTGTTTCATCATCACTCCTTGGTGTGGTGGAATATCGATCAAACCTCCGATCAATTCTCTGAATCAAAACGGAGATTCATAGTTACCAGATCTTCACACACGGAGCATATCAATATCGAATCCCAGTGCACTCGATCCATTGATCTTGTCACGAACGCACACTTACAATTCTTAGGGTTCTGATCTCATCGTCTCTCATCATTCATAGATGTGGGATTTATTTGACGATCTTGACACTCTCTCATCCTCTCTGATCACCATCCATCGTTTTTCCATCGTCTTTCATCGCGGCTTCTTGTTGATCACTCTTCTGGCTGTATCGGTTTTCTCCTCGGAATCTAAGCTTATACTCCGACAGTTTTTGATCTTTGATGTGTTAGGATCCTTTGATCTCCACATTGTGATCTGTTGCTACTAATATTTCTCTGCTAGAGTACTCTGTTTTTCCGTTTGAAAACAGAGTCGGAAGCAGTCGTTCAGTGTGTGCGATTGGTCGGAGCACAATTGACCCGTTTACTGGGCATTCTTTAGGTAATCACAAAGGCAAGGGGATCATGACGTTGGAAGAGGAAGAGCCTTTCCGGCTATTGGCTGATGAGAATACTCTAAGTGATTGAGGAGTTCAAACTCCCCTTGATAGGAAAGATACTGAATCTGAGGAAGCAGAATGTTGAAAAATTAATCAACTATATGCCTACGCAGTGGGGAATGCAGGATCGAATCACAGCGAATGACTTGGGCAACGGAAAATTCTTGTTGACTTTTACTTCTGAGGAGGATATCAACGAAGTGTTAAGCCAAGGACCTTTCCACTATAATTTCTGCATGTTTGTGCTAGTGCGGTGAGAGCCTATTGTACACGATGATTACCCATGGATTATTCCTTTTTGGGTGATTATAATTGGAGTACCTTTGCACTTGTGGACAATAAAGAATCTGCTTGTTTTCGGGGGAACTCTGGGGCGTGTGGATACACTTGAGCTTGAGGAGGGGAGAATGCTAATTGATATTGATACGCGCAAGCCTCTTAAGTTCACAAGAATGGCTACAAATGAGGAAGGAGATGCAGTTACAATCAAGATAACCTATGATCTTCTTTTTAAACATTGTACTACTTGTGGTTTTTTGACACATGAAAAGGACCATTGTCCTCTGAAACCAAAGCTTAACAATGTTTTCGAACGTGTTGTGGTTCCAAAAGAGGAGGATAGAAAAATGCCAGTACGTAGAGGCATAAACATGAGGCTTAATTTCCAGGACAACAACATACCAGCTGGCTTTAAGGACAATTCTCAACAGCGGAAAGATGGGTATAGCAAAACAGGTCTTCGTCACAAGGATCATGAGGATACACGAGATGCGGCAGAGAACTATGGGACTTATAATAGCACTGATGCTGGCTACACTCACCGTCACGGTACAGCGAATCAACGACCTGATCGGGTGATGCGGAGACTTAATGAGACACAGAATAACAGACAGGTCTGATACCCTTATGATCGCCAACATGACACTAGAAAGGAATAGTCTTTTGCGTCTTCTTCTCGGGATGTTGCGAGGGGAAAAGTAGGGGAGAAGTTGCCAGAAAATGTGAGGACTGAGAGGAGTAGTGATGGGAAGTCATTACCTTGGAGAGCAACCGGAAGCTGGCGAAGTTTCACCCAAAGCCTTCGGGCTGATACGATGGAGTGGCGAGAGAAGGATATGACCAGGAACCATTTTGTTCCTGCTCGGCGAAAGACAGCGGAGCGCCATGATGACTCGTCTGATTATCACACAGGTAGAAGCGGGAAACAGAGCTCACATGATCATGCTTCTGATGCTCTTACTGGTTCTGGTTCTCCTCGTAGTGCTAGTCGTAAGAATGAAGATCAAGTGGAGATAGTGACGGCTAGGGACAGAGCTTCACGTAAGAAAAATATGGAAAGGATCTCGCGCACAGGATTTAATGACAAAGATCATGCTAACGTGAAAGGGCAGGAAGCTAATCCGGCTGTGGCTCATGCCATTCCACAAAAGCAAAGGCTAGCCAGCAAGATTACCTCTCCAACCATGCAGAATAACGTGACGCTTCGCCCAAAGAGTGTAGTGCGTTCTTTGACGTACCACACTGATTTTGCTGGGCCGGAAGATGATGATGCAAGGGTCATTGAGGCTTTATCTAATATGGGTTCAGTATCACTTGAGGAAGAAGGAAGAATGGATGAGGAGGATGATCTATTTGATGAGGAACTCATGGATCTGGAGGCACCTGCAACACAACATACATCACGCCATATGGAGAAGGAGAACAGCTCAAGAATTGTGATAGGAGGCAGGAATGGAAACAGGAGGACTCCAAGGAAGAAAGAGGTTCTCCGTTGGGGATCTCCACGACTGCGAGGCCTAAGTTCTACTTCTCAGAAGCACACTGGGGAGAGGGCTAAACCAAGACATCATAGTCATAATGCTAGAGAGGATCGGTCTAAGGCACACAAAGCAAGTGGTTTGGTGGGGTCCAAAAACCCATCCCACAATCCTCCATGAAGACACTCAGCTGGAACTGTCGAGGGATTGGGACTGACCTCACAGTTCGACGTCTTACGGAGATGTGTCAGAAGCATCGCCCTGGACTAGTGTTCCTTTTAGAAACAAATAATAGGAGGCTGTTGTTGCAAGACATTCAGGCCGACTTAGAATTTGATCATTTGTTTACCGTTGAGCCACTTGGGCTCAGCGGTTTAGCTTTATTTTTTATGGATGATTTTCAAGTTAAGATTTTATTTTCGAATAACAGAAATGATTGACATTGAGGCAGTCACTGATGGAATAAAAGTCTATATGACATTTGTTTATGGGGATCCTGTAGTAGAACGAAGAGAATTAGTTTGGGAACGTCTTACGCGTTTCTCAACAACAAGAAATGGACCTTGGTTTATGATTGGTGATTTTAATGAAATTACTTGTCATGAAGAGAAGGAAGGAGGCAGACAACGCACAAATAGCTCTTTCTTTCCTTTCAAGCAGATGCTCAGTGATTGTGGCATGCTAGACTTTCCTTTCACAAGAAACATGCTTTCATGGGTAGGAAGAAGAGTAGGAAATGCTATTGTTAGATGTCGACTTGATAGGGCTGTGGGTAATGAGAACTGGCATGAGAAATTTCCTCATTCTAAAGTGCAGTATCTGAGGCTTTGGGGTTCGGATCATCGCCCAATCCTGGCATACATTCTTAAAAAGAAGCCACAGAGATCGAAAAACTTTAAATTTGATAAGCGATGGCTTCAGTATGAGGAACTCAGACAGATTATACTTGAAGGATGGAAATCACCAGATCTACCACCGGGTGCAAGTATTATGGAGCACATTACGAGCTGCAGGCGGGCGTTATGTGATTGGAAAAGGCAATACAATATGAATTCAGAGAAAAGTGTAGAGGAGTTAAAGGAAAAGGTTGATCGATTATCCTCCAATGATGATGCCACTACAGAGGAGATAGCAGCGGCTCTATAAGAATTGTCTGATGCCCTTAAGGCGGAGGAATTATTCTGGAAGCAGAAGTGTAGGGTCTTCTGGTTAAGGGAGGGAGATCAAAATACTAAAATTTTCCATGCTTTAACGAAGCAACGAAGAGCGAAGAACATGATAACCCAACTTTTAGATGTAGATGGGAATGTTGTGGAGGATGAGGAAGGTCTGGTAGCCATTGCTACTAGTTATTTTCGCCAAATCTTTCAATCATCGAACCCTGAGGAGATTGAGGAGGCACTTATGAAGTTACCACTACAATTACGCCTACAGACAATGAGAGTCTCACAGCTCCGGTTTCAGAGTGGGAAGTTAAATTAACCCTCTTTGTTATGCATCATGAGAAATCTCCTGGACCTGACGGAATGACAGCCTTGTTCTATCAAAATTTTTGGGATATCGTTAAGGATGATTTAACTCGTATGGTTAATGAATTCTTATTTCAAGGGACTATTCCGACTGGTCTCAATGATACTAATATATGCCTTATCCCAAAAGTTGACAAGCCAAACCAGATGAGTCAACTACGACCCATTTGTCTTTGTAATGTTTGCTACAAGATTATCTCAAAGGTCTTATGCCAAAGACTTAAAAAGGTCCTTCCAGATAGGATTTCTGAAACCCAGTCAGCTTTTGTTGCTGGGAGACAGATATCAGATAACATAATGATAGCCCAGGAATTGTTCCATGCCTCAAGAACAAAAACAAGTGGGCGCAATAAGAGGATGGCCATCAAAACAGACATGAGTAAGACATATGATCGTATGGAATGGTCTTTTATTGAAGCCACCATGAGGAAGATGGGGTTCTCCGAAGTCTGGATTACCTGGATTATGCGATGCATAACGACTGTAAAGTATAAGGTACTCATGAATGGACAGCAACGAGGGAATATTGTCCCGGAAAGAGGTCTACGTCAGGGAGATCCTTTGTCCCCTTTCATTTTTATTCTATGCACGGAAGCGCTCGTTAGCCTTCTTAATCACGCAGAGAATCAGAGAAAGATAACGGGGATGCACATCACGCGTGCGTGTCCGTCGGTATCCCACCTACTATTTGCTGATGATAGCCTTTTCTTTTGTAAGGCGGAGCCTTAGTGAATGTGAAGAAGTAATGAAAGTGGTTAGGAAATATGGACAAGCCTCTGGACAGTGCATCAATTTTGACAAGTCTTGTTTACTCTTTGGTAAGAGGATCAGTCAAGAGGCCAGGCAGGAGATCAAAGATACACTTGAGATTTAAAATGACGCGGGAATGGGAACCTACCTAGGGATACCAGAGGATATCAGTGGCTCGAAATGTAAGCTGTTTGCCTTCTTAAAAGACAAACTTCGGAACAAAGTGAATGGATGGACGGGTAGGTGGTTGTCTAAAGGTGGAAAGGAAGTAATTATTAAGTCAATCATGTTAGCTCTCCCAACCAATGTTATGTCTTGCTTTTTGCTTCCATTGGAGATATGTGATGCCTTGGCTAGTGCCATTGCACAATTTTGGTGGAGCTCAAACCCACCAAAGAGAGGCTTACACTGGACAACACGGGACAAGTTATGTTTATCTAAAGAGGAAGGTGGAATTGGATTCAGGATGATACATGAGTTTAACCTGGCGTTACTAGCAAAGCAGTTGTGGAGACTGGCCCAAAATCCAGATTCATTGGTTGCTCGAGTTATGAGAGGGCGGTATTATCGACTAAGTTCGCCTTTGCGAAAGCTCTCTGTCAGCAGTCCATCGTATGTGTGGACAAGCATCTCGGCTACACGTGAATTATTGCTATTGGGGGTTAGACAGAAAATTCACTCAGGTTATGAAGTAAAGGTATGGTAGGACCCATGGATTCCCACAATCCCAGCGAGACCAGCGCATGCATCAGCTCTGGTTCTACAACCGAATATGAGAGTAAGTGATCTTATCAATCAAGAAACAAAGTCTTGGGATCTGGATCGGCTGGCAAATTACGTTGACGCTGCTGATATACCTCTCATAAGGAGTATGGCTATTAGTTCAACCCATCATAGAGACACACACTACTGAAGTTAGACAAGGAGTGGGCAGTACACAGTCAAGTCCGGCTATTGGGTAGCTCGCAATATACTAATGAAGGAGGATAAGAATTTGGTAGATGAACCTAGTATTAAAAGGCTCCAAGCACAAGTTTGGAAGATTAAAGCAACCCCGAAGATGTGTCATCTTATGTGGCAGATTATATCGGGGCAGGTGGCTGTTACGAGTGCGCTGAATCATAGACACATGAGATGCGATAATTTCTGCCCACGATGCGGAGAACCGGATGGAACAATTACACATGCAATTTTTCAATGCCCACCGGCTTTACAAGTATGGCCTTAGCATCTATACCTACCAGCCCAAATTTATTCCATTTGGAGAGTACATATGCGAATATGGATTATCTATTCTGGCGGAAGAAGGACATTTGTGGGACAGAATTAGACAGGGATCCTTATCCTTAGTTAATATGGTACATTTGAGGCTTAGAATGATAAGTTGTCCAGAGGAATAGATAGAGACCCTTTGGAACTGGCCCGGTATGCAGAGAGTGAGTGTCTTGCTTGGTTCCAAGCTAATGAGCAGGAAGTTGTGATTACACAAGAGAACGGCGATACTGAACGTCAGGCCATAAGTCTACGAGATATTTGCATGATAGACGGCTCTTGGACCTCTATAGATCAATTCTCCGGTTGTGGTTGAGACTGGAAGGATAGCATGGGAAATAGTCAGCTGATGGGGATGCGTAATGTGAGTAGAGTGGAGTTGGCTTTGCATTCTGAGCTGGAAGCGCTGCGGTGGGCAATGGAGAACATGCTTCAACATTCGCCATGTCAGAGCTTTGGGACGGACTCCAAGGAATTGTTAGCAATGCTCACGGATCCCCATGGATGGCCAAACTTTTCGACGGAACTGGAGAGGATCTCGACGCTAAGGATTTGTTTCCCACACTTCAAGATCTTTTATGTACCTAGATCTCTAAATGCTGTTTCTGATCATTTAGCTAAGACTGCCCGATCCTTTTATCGTGATCTCATGTATGTTGGTTGTTCTATTCCGGTCTGGATTCCTAGACCACCTCAAGCTTGAGTAATAGATCAGCCGTTCCTTGTCAAAAAAAAAAAGATAATTCTTGTGAATTATGTTGTTATCTTAAAATATATTTTTATATAGAATTTAAATTTTAAATTAAGATATAAAAACTATTATATTTATCTAAAACGAATTTCTATTAAGAATTTAATTTAAATATAACTAAAACAAATTTATATTAATAATTTAATATTTTTCTAAAATAAGATAATTGTTATAGATTATGTTGTTATGTTGAAAATATATTTTCCTATTATAAAACTTAAAATTAAGGTATAAAAATTATATTATTAATAATTAAATATAAATCATAAAACAATCATTTAAAAAGTGAATTTGTTGATTTGTTTCCATGATCCTAGATAATTTTGATCATTTATCAGAATTTATATAATTTTGTTTATTACTGACTATATAATTAAAACTAATTTATATTAATAATATGATATTTTAGAAAATAATTTAATTTATATGCATTATGATGTTATCTTGAAAAAAATATTTGACTATTATAAAATTTGAAATCAACATGTAAAAAACTATAATATTATTTAAGAAGTGAATTTGATGTTTGTTGATTTTAAGTAATTTTGATAATTTATATAATTTATTATATTGGCCACAGGATTGGGGAGGAGAATAGGCAGGAGCTTTGGGATATCTTAGGCATTCAGAATATATGAGGTATGGGAACATATCTAGGTCTCCCAGAGAGTCTGGGGGGGGGGGGGTCTAAGATACAAGTTTTTGGTTTTGTTCAGGAAAGATTAAATAGAAAGGTCAATGGATGGACTTTTCGATTTTTTTACGAAGGGGGGGGGAGAAGTAATCATTAAATCGGTAGTTACAGCATTACCAAATCATGTTATGTCTTGTTATCGTCTACCAAAGGCAACCACAAAGAAACTGACGACTGCAGTAGCACAGTTTTGGTGGAGCCCTGGAGGAAATACAAGGGGGATGCATTGGAAATCATGGGATAAGTTATGTCTTGCTAAGGATGAAGGAGGTTTGGGTTTTAAGGATATCGAGGATTTTAACACGGCAATGCTCGACAAACAACTTTGGCGACTTATCGAGAAACCAAATACTTTGTTTTCTCGGGTGTTTAAAGGACGGTACTTTAGGAATGCGTCACCTTTATCACCGATCCGCTCATACTCTCCGTCATATGGCTGGAGGAGTATGATATCAGCTAGATCTCTGGTTAGTAAGGACTAATCAAACGGGTGGGATCAGGATCATCTATTTCGGTTTGGAATGATCGATGGCTCCCAACCACTCGCCCGAGACCAGCAAATAAAAATCAACAAAATGTTTCTCAAAATGTTTCTCACGAACTTACAGTGGATTCCCTCATCAATACAGATACGAGGACGTGGAATATGCAAGTCATTCGGGCTCTTGTGGACCCTCAGGATGCAAAAATAATAGAAAGTATCCCTCTAAGTCGGACTCAAATGGAAGATAGGGAGGGATGGCATTTTTCCAAAAACGGAAAATATACGGTTAAGTCAGGATATCAGGTCGAACAGGTTTACCCAGATAAAGGTACGCCACCGGAGATTCAGGGACCTACAGTTGACGCTTTAAAAGCCTTCTGTTGGAACGTAAGGTGTCCCCCCAAGCTAAAACATTTCCTCTGGCAATTACTCTCGGGCTGTACTGCGGTTAAGAAAAATCTCCAGGCACGCGGAATAAATGGTGATATATATTGTGACAGATGTGGCGCAACAAATATGGATCATGGTTTTTGTCGAGTTGTTCCTAGAATGAAAGATCATCATTTCGCGTGGATACTCTGGTACCTTTGGAAAGGGCGAAATAATAAAACTTTTAGTAATTTGGACGTCGACCCAAAGGATACTCTCAAGTTGGCGGAGACAGAGTCGACACTGTGGGAGGAGGCACAAATTACGATCAAGGAGAGGGTCTCACCGACGAATGGGGATACGGATATCCCATCTAGACCAGGCCGATGGTGTTTTATTGATGGTTCATGGAAAGATAAGGATACATTTGATGGACAGGGCTGGTTCAGAACTCTACAAGGTTTTGTGGGATTAAGAGGAGCAAGAAATGTTCGAGCTAGTCTCTCGCCCCTTCATTCAGAGGTGGAAGCGCTTATCTGGGCAATGGAGTGTATGAGGAATTTGCGTCAGTATCATGTTACGTTTGCAACAGATTGTTCTCAGTTGGTGAAGATGGTTTCGGAACCAGATGAGTGGCCAGCCTTTGCAAGTTATTTGGAAGATATCAAGACCCTTCAAGGAAGTTTCAACAGCTCGGAAATTGTCTAAGTACCAAGAACACTGAATTCACAGGCGGACATCATAGAAATATAATCTTGTAAATATTTCTGATGTTTGAGTTATGTCATTGATAATTATTTAATGTTTGATTTTTACTTTTTGACAATATAAATAATAATTTATTATGCTGATTTTTAAATTAATGAAACACCAACTAATAATCAATCATAAGATAATTATGCCTGCAAGTGCGGGCAAAGCACCTAGTTATTTAAGATTTAAGAAGTAAATTTGCTTAATTATTATATTCTCCATAAATTCAGATAATTTTGTTTACTTATCATATTTTTAATACTTTAATAAAATTTATTTATAAAAAACGAATATATAGGAATATATCATATATTTAGGAAATAAGATAATTTTTGTGAATTATGTTTTTATCTTGAACTATATTTTATATATAAAACTTAAATTTCAAATTAAGATATAAAAATTATTATATTTATTATATAACTAAAACAAATTTATATTAATTATTTTATATTTTTCTAAAATAAGATAATTCTTATTTATTATGTTGTTATGTTGAAAATATATTTTCGTATTAAAAAACTTAAAATTAAGAAATAAAAATTATATCTTAATAATTAAATATAATTCATTAAAACATTATTTGAAAAGTGAATTTGTTGATTTGTCTCCATAATCCTAGGTAATTCTGACTATTTATGAGAATTTCTCTAATTTTGTTTATTATTAAATATATAATTAAAACTAATTTATATTAATAATATGATATTTTAGAAAATAAGTTGATTCTTATGTATTATGATTTTATATTGAAAATCTATTTTTCTATTATAAATTTTAACATTAACATGTAAAAAATCTATACTATTATTCAAGAAGTGAATTTGATGTTGCTAATTTGTCATATTTTCCATAATTTTAGGTAATATTGATAATTTATTATAATTTCTATATTTTACATATAATTTATTATAGATTTAAAACAAATTTATATTAATAATATCAGATTTTTAGAAAATAAGGTAATTCTTATATATTATGTTGTTATCTTGAAAATATATTTTATATTGTATAATTTAAAAGTAAAATAGAAATATGATCTATTAGTATTTGAAAATAAATCATCACTCAAGAAAAATGATTTAAGAAGTGAATTTGCTAATTCGTTAAGTTTTTCATGATTTTAGGTAATTTTAATTATATGTCATAATTTCTATAATCTTATATAGTTATTATCTAATTAAAACAAATTTATCATATTATATTCTTTTTAAAAATAAATAAATTATGCAATTTATTGTTATTTTAAAATATGTTTTTATTATAAAACTTAAAATTAATATATAAAAAATTATAATTAGAGGTTAAGTAAAATATTTGTATAAATATTATAATCAAATAAGTAAAATAGTTATAGCAATATATTCATTTAAATAATTATGATGTTTGAGTTTTGTCATTAATAATTATTTGATGTTTGATTTGTACTTTTTGAAAGCATAAATAATAATTTATTATGCTGGTTTTAAAATTAATAAAACATCAACTAATAAATATTCATAAAAGAATTATGTCCATAACTGCGGACAAAACACCTACTTTAATTAAAACCAAAACAAAAGTCTAACCTAATAAAATCAACTTTATTTGCGACTTTTATTAATCCAATTCTCAAATTAAAAGTCAGGAAACATTTCTTAAAAATATACAGACTAATTTTTTTTTTTTTTTTTGAATGAATGTAAAATTTATTCAAGCAAAAAAACAGTGTTACATCAAATGCATACATAATTGTTCCAAACTAAAGGAACATAACTGAAACAAGATCAAAACCAACCAACCCCCCCCCCTAAACTCCCTCAAGCTAACCATATGACACAAGTCAAGCTTGGAAATGTCATGAAATTTTCCTCATTAAAACCTCATCAAAGTAAACCCAAATGGGACAAACCTTTAATGAGGAAAAAGAGTAAAAATCTCATGACTAGGAGCAATAGAACAAACCCCAAAAATTACGAAGAAAATTAAGAAAACCCCAGCAACAAAAGAAGAAAACAGAACACCTCCATCCTGCTCATAATCACGCCAACAACACTAGCCACAGTAAAAGCAAACCCCAACAAACAAGCAGCATCAACAATAAAGAGGCCCAGCTACAGGAGGATAAAACAGAGACTAATTTTAATTGTCTATTAACTATACAAAATTTTAAAACTCGTAGATTTTACATATCATTTTAGACGACGTTATACATTAGAATTTACTTAAATAAATATATACATTGTGAACAGAAAATTTATTAAAAATACATGAACTAATTTTTATATGCTAATAAAATACAGAAATTATTTTGGATCCCCTTCTAATACACAACCTAATTTTTGTTTTCCACTATATACATAATTTTTTGAAATTTACAGATTTTACACATCGATTTATATGACGTCAACTATGTTTAACATGACTTAGGCGATGTCAGCTATGTTTAATAGAAGTGAAGTCGATGTTAGTGTTTGATTAAACAAGTGGTTAAATTGTGAGGTAAAAATTCCTTAAAAAGTATCGTGGTAGATTATATTGTTAGCTTTCTTTTCTTTTACTCTTCCATAACAGAAATTTTTTTTTTGTGAAGAAATTTAAAAATTTATTGATTATATTAGAAAGAAAATATGTATATCCTAATTCATAACACTAAACTTATTGATCATAGTGTAAATTAAACTTGATTGAATCATTATAACTACAATCAAAGCGAAAATAAGAAATATATAACACTAAACTAATTCCAAACTCAGAAACTTCTTTAAAAATATCTAACTTTCTTCGGGTTTTTTACGACATGAAAATCGACTCCACTTCAATATAAAGGGAAATCAAAATGAAAAAGCAAGAAAGGAACCGAGTTTGGAGAATAAATGAGGTTGGAACATATTAGGACTCCAAACGCGAAAAATAACTTTTGAATTATGGCTCAACTGAGAGGTTTTGGCTGAAGGTGAGTATGCTTTTCACAGTTTAACCACATATTTATTAAAACTAACATCATCTTCTGTTAAACATAGTTGACGTCGTATAAATCAATGTGTAAAATCTGCAAATTCTAAAAGTTTGTATATTTAATGAAAAACATAATTAGTTCGTGTATTAAACGGAGATCCAAATTAGTTTGTGTAGTTTATTAGAAAATAAAAATTAGTTCATATGTTTTTAAGAAATTTTATTTTCACAGTTTAAACGCATGTTAAATTAAACACTAACATCTTAGTCACTTCCATTAAATATAATTTACACCATCTAAAATAGTGTGTAAAATCTGTGAATTTCAAAGTTTGTCTATCTAATAGGCAACAAAATTAGTTCGTGTATTAAATGGAGATCCAAAGTAGTTCGTGTATTTTTTAGCTAAAAGAAATTAGTGTGTGTATTTTTAAGAAATATTCCTTAAAAGTTAAAATATTTAATGACGTTTATATTATTAATAAATTGTTATATAATAGTTATATAAATAATCTAATTTATACTTTCATAATTTATTTGATTAAATAATTGTTTTTTCACATTAATTGACTACATATTGTGGATCACATGTTATATTATGAATCATTATCTTTATAGTCTTATATTATCTATCATTTATAATATAAAGTTTATATAGCTAAACTTCTGTGTTTGGGTAAGTATAATATACACTAAGAATTATATCACGTGAACATAGAATATTAGTCTAAATTTGATTCATAAAACGAATTTTATCTAAATACTAGAAAATATTACATTAGATTCGAATATTCGTTTTTTTTATACCTAGATTTAATGCTGGTAAAAAGGTTAACCAATATTTTTTTTAATTTCAAAAATATTTGTTTCACCTCTATAAATAAGATTTACATTTAATTCTTTTAAATATATTTATATTACATAAATATTTCATACTTTTACCATAACAAAAATATATATTTTTTGCTGAAAAATTTGTCAAATAAAAAGTATTTGAGGTTTATTTTAATTTTTAACAGTATAAACAATAATTTGTCATACTGATTTTTGAATTAATCTATATTAATATATGTGAAGTGATTTTTTTATCTGAAATCTCATGTTAAAATTGCAGTGGTTAATAGAATTTTTATTCTTAATGAATAGTTATGTAAATGTTATATAAATAATTTAATTTACAATTGTTTTCATGATTTTAGTTTAACAAATAATTATTTAATTTATATATTATGGATCACATGTTTATATTATGAATCATTGGGGTGATTGATTAGGCTTTAGCTGTAAAACAATTACCGTAAAGAAGAGGGTGTTTAGGTACTCGGTGTCTTTGTGACATTTCTCGAGTCTTTACTCTAAGACTTATTTAGAAACTCTTTTCTTTATATGGGTCACTTTGGGTAGCCTGGACTCGTGAGTATCTACTTAGAAACAAATCCTATTGGGATGCAAACGAAAATAAAGGTTCATGGGTTTGGCGGAAGCTACTTTGGCTGCGACCCTTTGCTTATGAGTGTATTCGATTCGAGGTAAAAGATGGTAAATCTGTGTACTTTTGGTTTAATGACTGGCTGAAGATGGGGAAGTTATTGAGTATAACAGAGGAGCTTGGAATCAGTTATCTTGGCGTGAGCAGAACTGCGACTTTGGCTGAAGCGAGTGCCAATGGTCAATGGAACATTCGGAGGTGTGGGCAGAGGAGATATCCTCAACTGTGTAAAGCTATAACTGCAAGGCCTGATTGTGTACTGTGGCGGCATGATTATGAGGAGTTCAAACCAACTTTCTCTGATGCAAAGACATGGAACTATCTCTGAACTGTGAAGAGCAAAGTACCATAGTACCTATGGGAACCGAAATTCACACTTGTCGATTTCCGTTAAATAAGAAAACTTAGGAAAACCCTAATTTTCCAGAGGAAACGGATCTCTGCGAAAGCCAACGACAAGTAACCAAATAAATGCGGAAAAATATGAAAAACGTAATAAAACAAATTTAAAGAAAAAGTAGATCTTATTTCGATTTCGCGTAAGGGCGTTGCGATAATTACAAGGGTTTACAAAGGCTTTGGCCGCAGGGCCGTCAGCGAGTTATCAACATAAAAACCTTAAACCTAATCGAGTCGCAGCTCGATAACAAAAGACCGAAAAAGATAAGAAAAAAAGTTTTGATTGATTTCGGACTGAACCTTATGAAAGGCTGCCTACGTACCCCTTTCGAGGATCAAGTCGAACGTAGTTCAGTTGGTAGAACTGGACCAGAGATCGAACTGCCTGGGCGAGTTCGTCTAGTAATTGAGTGCCAGTCATAGAAACCAAACTTGTCAAGAAAAAACCTAAGTTTCTAAGTGCGGAAAATTCTAAGTCTAGAAAAGTTGTGAAAGTCTTAGATGAGAGCTCTGGATTTCGTCATTTGCTTCTGCCCTATGCCTCTTGCTTATATACTCCCTTCCTAGGCGGTTTAGTCTTTCCATTTCGCCCAGATTCATGTTTAATGGGAATCTTCCATTTATCTCGATCTTTCCTTTTTTCCCGCGGAAATATACTATTTATCCTCAAACTTGACATTTATCTTCAAGTTTGACATTCATCTTATTTCTGCGAGTAAATCGCCAAAACGTCGTTGTATCTTCGGGTTGGACTTCGTTTAAAGTCGCGAGTGGCTTTTATCACGTTTTATGACTTTTCGAGCCGTTTTGCAATAAATCAGTTTTACGACTTTAGACGAGATCGTTTCCTGATACGATGCCGTTTTTAGATAAGTTTCTCGAGTTAATCGTAAAGCTAAGAAATGTTCGATGTTTCGATTAACCGTTGCCATTTTATACGATTTCCTCGAGTTCTTTTCGAGAAAACAAAGTTTTACGGTTTTTATCGTAAAACTCGAACGATAGGACGGGTCGAGACGTAACGGGAGACATTTTTACTGTGATTCGGAATATGATCGTGTCGAAGGACGTATGCCTTGAATCAAGGATGTGGGAGATTGAGGCTCGGGATGGTCGGCTCGACGTACGGCGAGCTAGTTTAGCTTGGCCAGGTCGCCGTATGGCGAACTAGCCGATAAGAACCTGTGGGGCAAAGTCAGCGCCTCTTAGTTCGCCGTTGGGCGAACTAGTCGGGACGAGACTAGTTCGCACAACAGCGAACTAGGCCGGCTTGGCTTAGTTCGCCGTTGGGCGAACTAGCCGGGACGGGGCTAGTTCGCCCAATGGCGAACTAGAAGATAAGAACCTGTGAGGAAAAGTCAGCGCCCCTTAGTTCGCCCACCGGCGAACTAAGCTGGCTTGGGTTAGTTCGCCGTTGGCGAACTAGCCGGGACGAAGCTAGTTCGCGTTTTACAGCGGTTTCGGTTTTTCGCGGTTTTGTAAAACGATTCTTCGAGTTTTATAAAATGATTCTTCGAGTTTTATAAAACGATTCTCGAGTTTTATAAAATGATTCTTCGAGTTTTATAAAACGATTCTTCGGGTTTTATAAAACGCATCTCGAGTTTTGTAAAACGATTCTTCGAGTTTTATAAAACGATCCTCGAGATTTATAAAATGATTCTTCCAATTTTATAAAACGATGCTTCGAGTTTTATAAAACGATTCTCGAGTTTTATAAGACGATTCTCCGAGTTTTATAAAACAATTCTCGAGTTATATAAAACAATTCTTCGAGTTTTATAAAACGATTCTCGAGATTTATAAAACGATTCTTCGAGTTTTATAAAATGATTCTCGATTTTTATAAAACGATTCTTCGAATGATTCTCGAGTCTTATACGACGATTCTCCGAATTTTATAAAATGATTCTCGAGTTTTATAAAACGATTCTTCGAGTTTTATAAAATGATTCTCGAGTTTTATAAAACGATTCTTCGAGTTTTATAAAATGATTCTCGAGTTTTATAAAATGATTTTTTTAGTTTTATAAAACGATTCTTGAGTCTTATAAAACGATTCTCGAGTTTTATAAAATGATTCTTCGAGTTTTATAAAAAGATTCTTCGTGTTTTATAAAACGATTCTCGAGTTGTATAAAACGATTCTTTAAGTTTTATAAAACGATTCTTCGAGTTTTAGAAAATGATTCTCGAGTTTTATAAAACGATTCTCGAGTCTTATAAAACGTTTCTCGAGTTTTATAAAACGATTCTTCGAGTTTTATAAAACGAGTTCTTCTATATTTTTGCGGAGAGTTTTTGTCATTGATTCTGTTGTGACCGATTTTGACACCAACAGTTAGCCCCCCAGCTCGCTAGAATCTTGAGCCTTTAGCGTAAGGTTCTTGCGAGTGGTTAGCCAGTTTTAGTTAAGTTAGGCGGAATTAATGGTTGGAAAGGTCCGTTGAAAGTGATCTTTCCACTCTCCAGGGAGCGGAAAGCGTTTAAGATTAGGGCTGCGCCTTGTGAAGGCTGCCTACGTACCCTTTTGAGGGGATCAAGCCTTTTGTAGTTCGTTTCGGAGTTGAGGTTCGTATGACCTGTTTCCTAGCAAGACCTTTACGGTCAAGTTATATGTCGTGTAGGAATTATCGAGCATATTGATGTCGATGGCATCTGGACCTTTGCCGGCCTTGAGACTAGCCTCGTAGGCCGTTTGGTCTGGCCAAGCGTGGCTGTTATAGTTTTCGGACTGGCCGTGTGCGGCTCTGAGTCACTGCCGCTTTTGCGGCTTTATTAAAAATCAGTTTGCGTTTTTAAAAGCGTGTTTTTATTCGTATGAATGTAGCGGGAAGAATATGAGTTGATATTGAGGGAGGTCCGCGAGTTGTCGTCTCACATTCCTTTTTCCCTTAGTGTATCGCCTTGTTCATTTGCCTGTTTTAGGATGTTTAGTAAATCGAGTGAGCGTTTAGATATAGACGAAGAGACATGCCTTTAGGATCTCGATTCATGCCTTGAGACGTTAGCGACCTGTGTGCTGGGTTTGGGGCAAGACCTAGGTTTACTTTCGGATTGAGGCTATGCGATGACTAGTCGGCTTTCGTTTTGCCTGTTGCGATTTTAACTTGATTCCATACCGATTTAGTATCTGCGATAGGTTCTCGGCTTATATGATTTTTCTGGTTGGAACCGAGCATCTCACCGGGAACAATTTCTAAGTTGCCCGGAAGTGCTGACCAAAAGTTTCGATTTCTTTTATAGCTCTATTACCCTTGTTTCGGGTGTTCGAGAGCTATCTCTGCGAGATAACTTAAGTTTGTTTAGGACTGTTGCGAGTTCGTTGTGATCAGCAATAAACTATTTTTAGATGATAGATGTTTACTTAGTTTGGGCGTATTTTATAGTCGCGAAGTTCTGCGTATTTTATAGTCGCGAACGGACTGTTAGGTCTTCCAAGAAAATGACTTTATCGAGGAAGGTATTTGTGTCGAAAAACTAATCTCCGGGCGTCTGCGACGTCTCGCAGTGCCGAAAGTTGGTTTTTATTTTATATGCCGTGTTTCGTGTTCGGAACGTTTGCGGGCTCAAAGATGTTGCGCGGTGTTGCGAGGGTTTTGTCTTAACCCTGCTTTGTAGGAACACTTTGGTTCGTTTGCGGATATTCGCAATTAAAACTTACATTCCTGTTTGGATGTTAGGTAGTTTTGTGATTTGTGTTAGAGCAATTAGGACCGAGAGGTCGCGTAAGTTGTTTCCCCGAAACGAAGCGTTTTTTGTTACGGTGCTTTGTGAAGTGTTGACCTTCCGAGATTCGTACGGCTTTAGGAGCTCTGGTACGAGTGTTTTCTTATACGTCGGATTTTTTAGGCAACTTGCTTTGGGAATAGAGTGAATCTCGAGAATACAGAACTTAGCCAATTTTCGACAAGTTTGCATTATCCGTTGAATGTATTGGCTTGGCGTGAAGGTTGTGATCAGCCGCACAGCCAAGGTCGTATTTGGTAGAGGATTAGACCACGACACTTTTGTGCTATCGAAAAGGTCGAGTCGGTTTGTAAACTTGGCATTGAAGTGAAGCGCGATCGGACAATAGCCAAGTAGCGTTTGTCGAGCTTGATATGCCAAGTATGCCCGTGTTTATAGAAAACGTTATTCCGTTGTATGTTTGATTTCTACGGTGAAAGTTTCGTATAAACTTTCCTTTGTATGGAAGTTGTTTTTTTTTTTTTACTCGAGGGAGATAGATCCTAAGAAGCTCGATGCAGAGCCCGTGCGGAGTCGTTTGCGGGGCGGTCTCATTCTCGGATGCAAACAGGAGGAATGAGAGCGGATGCTCGTGAACCGATGGGCTAAAGAGTGAGATCTTTCAGATCGTGTCGCGAGGAGGCAAAGTTTAGATTGGCCGCCCAGTGCCGGATCGTATAGCTTGGTTTTCGCTATAAGGAAAATACTTTTCGCAAAATCTTTTACGTTTACTTTCGAAAGTTACTTTGTTATGACATGATCCTGACCATACGAAGGATTTCTCGCGTAAGTAACGGGTGATGAATTTAGTAATCGACACGAGACATTGGGTTAATAATGTTTCCGCTTATTTTTTGATTCTTCGGTGATGGTTTTTTCAAAGTCACTCGTGGAGTTTTACCAAAATTTATTTCACCGAGATTTAGTCGCAAAATGTTTTAGCGGGTTTCTCGGACGGAATGAATCACATTATCAGCAATAGGCTCAGTCGGCAAGAAGGGAGGACGTGTTCTCTATTGCTGCTTTGTGTTCTCGATTTTTCTTTCGCCGCAAATGTTCTTGGCATTATTCCGTGACTTACTTGGTTTGACAGAAAATGAGATCAATGCTTTGATGTCTGAAGATTTTGATTCTTATACTTGTTTTGTCAAGTTTGAGAAGATCTTTATGACTTTGGCAAATAATCGAGTTTCGCTCTGAAGTTTCGCAGAGATTTTCTAACCGCATGATTGCGACGAGAGATGCTGTATATTCCTCGAGATTATTTCCCAGACGGTTTGGATCAGTCTTTAGCGCTTAGACGGTTTTTAGATTGTCGTTTGCTTTTGGGATGATTTCGACAAGGCATTGCATTGTCCGAATATTTTTCCGCTTATTTTAGAAAGCGTTTTCTTGATGCGAGGAAAAATGTTCGGCGAAAGAAGAAAGACGAGTTTCGTTTGAAGGATTGGGATGATCGACAATCCGGGTCGATTAAAGACCATGGTGGATCGGAGATGACTTGGAGTATGTATGATTTACGAAAACTTCTAGGAGCGAGTCGGTTTTAAGACAACGTCATCGTTTCTCTGTTGTACGAGAGATTGGATCGGTTTGCGAGTTATGTTTTAGTTTCATTGATGATTTGGGATCGTCTATTCTTCGTTCTTCGTCTTTTGACTTACCGGTCTTCGACGAATTACCAGCAAGAGTATCGGAGCGGGGAGAAGACTTAATCATCGGAGCTCATGTTCTTGTTTCTTCGTACTGCTGATTTTATTTGACCGACTAGGTGCGCTTTGTATATCGAAAAAATCAATCACGTGTTTATGATTGGATGTTTTCGACTTAGTTAGGAAGAGTTTCGTAAAACCGGATTGGGTCTAGAGAGTTCAGATTTCTCGTATAGTTTAGGCAACTTTGGTGTTTAGTCAACCGTTGCCGTTTTAGACGATTGATTCGAACTTATACGAAGAAACAAGTCTTCGCGGTTTTATCGTAAAATCCCGATGGAAATTACGATTGAGTCGAAACGAGAATCAGCGCGATCAAGACTCGAGAGAGAAACTTGAGGATTGGTTCAGCTTGACGTAGGGCAAGTCGGGTGAACCCTTTCAGCTCGCTGTGTGGCGATCTTGATGGTAAAAACCCTTGGGGCGAAGTCAGCGTCTCTTGGGCGAGCTAGGCGCTTGGTTCAGCTCTACGTTCGGCGAGCAAGACGTTTGGTTTAGCTCTACGTTTGGCTAGCTAAGACTCTTGGTTTAGCTCTACGTTCGGCGAGCTAAGACGCTTGGTTTAGCTCTACGTTCGGCGAGCTAAGACGCTTGGTTTAGCTCTACGTTCGGCGAGCTAAGACGCTTGGCGCGGGTGATCTCGATTCGTCGAGTTGACTTGTTTTCGTCGTAGAATCTCAACGGAAAGTCTGATTGAGACGAAACGAAAAGCGTCTCGATCAAGATTCGAGATGGAGATGTTTCGATCCATCGAGCTTGTCCAACTTGCCTTAATGTGAGTCGGCGAGCACAGTCCCGATTCTTCAAGCTATCTTGTTTTTGTTGTAAAATCTCAACGAAAACTTTGATTGAGACGAAACGAAAAGCAGTGCAATTAATGTTTAGAATACGGTCTGGCTCACCATAGCTATGAGTTGGATTGTGCGGACCCTCGGGGAAAAGTTAGTGTCTCTACGACGAGGTGGAAAGCCGGTCAGCTCGCCAAGATGGCAAGCTAGGTTGCTTGGCCAACTCACCGTCTTTTCGGCTGGATAGTATTGCCCGATTCTGTGAGTGGCCTAAGGTTCTTCCGCGAGCAACCTAGGGTTTTGTCGTGAATAACCTAGGGTTTTTCCGCGAGTAACATAGGGTTTTGCCGCGAATAACCTACGTTTTTTCCGCGAGTAACTTACGGTTTGTTCCGCAGTTTCTGGGAGAGCAAGTTTTATTTTTCCGAAAAGTTCTCGGAAAACGTCTTTTTCTCAATCCGTGAGATTTTTCCAAATCGGAATTAAGAAAAACACTATGGGGTTTGATAGATTTTATTGTTGCCCTTAGTGATTTGAGATTGAAATCGTGAGCTTGTTTTGTTGCTCTTCCCGTGGAGAAGAGTCGCGATTAGGTTTTCGATTTTGTAGAGTACTACAGCGTTTGTGCGAGCGTTGGCTGTACGAGGAGTCGCTGCAAGAGTTGTTTTACCAGCGTCTTTTTTCGAGTTGCGACTTTTTATTTCATACATCCAGACATCGTTTTGGTCAAGCGTTTTGCGGCTATAAGTAAGAGTAATCCGACCCCCCCCCCTCCTTCTAGCGCCAAACTGTGGGAACCGAAATTCACACTTGTCGATTTCCGTTAAATAAGGAAACTTAGGAAAACCCTAATTTTCTAGAGGAACCGGATCTCTGCGAAAGCAAACGACAAGTAACCACATAAATGCGGAAAAATATGAAAAACGTAATAAAACGAATTTAAAGAAAAAGTAGATCTTATTTCGATTTCGCGTAAGGGCGTTGCGATCATTACAAGGGTTTACAAAGGCTTTGGCCGCAGGGCCGTCAGCGAGTTATCAACATAAAAACCTTAAACCTAATCGAGTCGCAGCTCGATAACAAAAGACGGAAAAAGATAAGAAAAAGGTTTTGATTGATTTCGGACTGAACCTTATAAAAGACTGCCTACGTACCCCTTTCGAGGATCAAGTTGAACGTAGTTCAGTTGGTAGAGCTGGACCAGAGATCGAACTGCCTGGGCTAGTTTGTCTAGTAATTGAGCGCGAGTCATAGAAACCGAACTTGTCGAGAAAAAGCCTAAGTTTCTAAGTACGGAAAATTCTAAGTCTAGAAAAGTTGTGAAAGTCTTAGATGAGAGCTCTTGATTTCGTCCCTTTGCTTCTGCCCTATGCCTCTTGCTTATATACTCCCTTCCTAGGCGGTTTAGTCTTTCCATTTCGCCCAGATTCGAGTTTAATGAGAATCTTCCATTTATCTTGATCTTTCCTTTTTCCCGCGGAAATCTTCTATTTATCCTCAAACTTGACATTTATCTTTAAGTTTGACATTTATCTTTTTTCTGCGAGTAAATCGCCAAAACGTCGTTGTATCTTCGGGTTGGACTTCGTTTAAAGTCGCGAGTGGATTTTATCGCGTTTTATGACTTTCCGAGCCGTTTTGCGATAAATCCGTTTTACGACTTTAGACGAGATAGTTTCCTGATACGATGCCGTTTTTAGATAAGTTTCTCGAGTTAATCGTAAAGCTAAGCAATGTTCGATGTTTCGATTAATCGTTGCCATTTTCTATGATTTACTCGGGGTTTTATTAAAAACGCGTTTTGTACGATTTTTACGAAAAATCTCGAAAAAATCGTATAGTTCAGGCAATATTCGATGTTTCCTTTAACCGTTGCCGTTTTATACGATTTCCTCGAGTTCTTTTCGAGAAAACAAAGTTTTACAGTCTTTATCGTAAAACTCGAACGATAGGACGGATCGAGAAAAAACGGGAGACATTTCAACCGTGATTCAGAATACGATCGTGTCGAAGGACGTATGCCTTGAATCCAGGATGTGGGAGATCGAGCCTCGGGATGGTCGGCTCGACGTACGGCGATCTAGTTCAGCTTGGCCAGTTCGCCGTATGGCGAACTAGCCGATAAGAACCTGTAGGGCAAAGTCAGCGCCTCTTAGTTCGCTGTTGGGCGAACTAGTCGGGACAAGGCTAGTTCTCCCAACGGCGAACTAGGCCGGCTTGGCTTAGTTCGCCGTTGGGCAAACTAGCCGGGACGGGGCTAGTTCGCTCAACGGCGAACTAGGTGATAAGAACCTATGGGGAAAAGTCAGCGCCCCTTAGTTCTCCCAACGGCGAACTAAGCCGGTCATGGCTTAGTTCGCCGTCGGGCGAACTAGCCGCGGCGAAGCTAGTTCGCGTTTTACGGCTGTTTCGGTTTTTCGCGGTTATGTAAAACGATTCTTCGAGTTTTATAAAATGATTCTTCGAGTTTTATAAAACGATTCTCGAGTTTTATAAAACGATTCTTCGAGTTTTATAAAACGATTCTTTGAGTTTTATAAAACGCATCTCGAGTTGTATAAAACGATTCTTTGAGTTTTATAAAAACGATCCTCGAGTTTTATAAAATGATTCTTCTAATTTTATAAAACGATGCTTCGAGTTTTATAAAACGATTATCGAGTTTTATAAGAAGATTGTCGAGTTTTATAAAATGATTCTTCGAGTTTAATAAAACGATTCTCGAGTTTTATAAAACGATTCTTCGAGTTTTATAAAACGATTCTCGAGTCTTATAAGACGATTCTCCGAATTTTGTAAAACGATTGTCAAGTTTTATAAAACGATTCTTCGAGTTTTATAAAACGATTCTCGAATTTTATAAAACGATTCTTCGAGTTTTATAAAATGATTCTCGAGTTTTATAAAACGATTTTTCAAGTTTTATATAACGAATTCTCGAGTCTTATAAAATGAATCTCGAGTTTTATAAAACGATTCTTCGAGTTTTATAAAACGATTCTTCGAGTTTTATAAAACGATTCTCGAGTTGTATAAAATGATTCTTTGAGTTTTATAAAACGATTCTTCGAGTTTTATAAAACGATTCTTGAGTTTTATAAAACGATTCTCGAGTTTTATAAAACGATTCTTTGAGTTTTATAAAACGATTCTTCGAGTTTTATAAAACGATTTCTTTTATATTTTTGCGTAGACTTTTTGCCATTGATTCTGTTGTGACCGATTTTGACACCAACAGTACCGTCTGGTTTGGTTTCCTCTGGCCATCCCAAGACAATCTTTCATGGCCTGGCTCGCACTGAAAGACATATTATCTACTGGAGTAAGAATGATGAGTTGGGGGATAGAACAGGGTTGTGTTTACTGTAGTGAGAGGAATGAGGACATAGATCACTGTTGGGGTCAAAATCGGTACGACGGAATCAACGGCCGAAACTTCCCGCAGAAATATAAAAGGAATCGTTTTGTAAAACCCGAAGAATCGTTTTATAAAACTCAAGGATCGTTTTATAAAACTCGAGGATCGTTTTATAAAACTCGAGAATCGTTTTATAAAACCCGAGGATCATTTTATAAAACTCGAGAATCATTTGATAAAACTCAAGGATCGTTTTATAAAACTCGAGAATCGTTTTATAAAACTCGAAGAATTGTTTTATAAAACTCGAGAATCGTTTTATAAAACTCAAGAATCGTTTTTATAAAACTCGAGAATCGTTTTATAAAACTCGAAGAATTGTTTTATAAAACTCGAGAATCGTTTTATAAAACCCGAGGATCATTTTATAAAACTCGAGAAGCCGTTTTATAAAACTCGAAGATCGTTTTATAAAACTCGAGGACCATTTTATAAAACTCGAGGATCGTTTTATAGAACTCGAGAAGCCGTTTTATAAAACTCGAGAGGCTGTTTTATAAAACTCGAAGATCGTTTTATAAAACTCGAGAAGCCGTTTTATAAAACTCGAAGATCGTTTTATAAAACTCGAGAAGACATTTTATAAAACTCGAAGATCGTTTTATAAAACTCGAGAAGCCGTTTTATAAAACTCGAAGATCGTTTTATAAAACTCGAAGAATCGTTTTATAAAACTCGAGAATCGTTTTATAAAACTCGAAGAATCGTTTTATAACACTCTAAGAATCGTTTTATAAAACTCGAGAATCGTTTTATAAAACTCGAAGAATCATTTTATAAAACTCGAGAATCGTTTTATAAAACTCGAAGAATCGTTTTATAAAACCCGAAGAATCGTTTTACAAAACTCGAGAATCGTTTTATAAAACTCGAAGAATCGTTTTACGAAACCGCAAATAACCGAAACAGCCGTAAAACGCGAACTAGTCACGACTAGTTCGCCCACGGTCGAACTAAGCCGAGCCCGGCTTAGTTCGCCGATGGGCGAACTAGGAGGCAGTCTACTAGTTCGCCCATCGGCGA
The DNA here is from genome assembly GCA_932364175.1 of Eruca vesicaria subsp. sativa. Classification (NCBI taxonomy): domain Eukaryota; kingdom Viridiplantae; phylum Streptophyta; class Magnoliopsida; order Brassicales; family Brassicaceae; genus Eruca; species Eruca vesicaria. The sequence continues at coordinate 309,258 of CAKOAT010380710.1, forward strand.
ACTAAGCCGGCCCGGCTTAGTTCGCCGATGGGCGAACTAGTCCATCTAGACTAGTTCGCCCATTGGCGAACTAGTCCCGTCCCGGCTAGATCGCCAATTGGCAAACTAAGAGGTGCTGACTTTTCCCCACTGGTTCTTTTCGCCTAGTTCGTCATATGGCGACCTAGCCAAGCTGAACTAGCTCGCCGTACGTCGAGCCGACCATCCCAAGCTTCGATCTCCCACATCCTTGATTCAAGGCATACGTCCCTCGACACGATTGTATTTCGAATCAAGGTCGAAATGTCTCCCGTTTCTTCTCGATCCGTCCTATCGTTCGAGTTTTACGATAAAAACCGTAAAACTCCGTTTTCCCGAAAAGAACTCGAAGAAATCGTATAAAACGGTAACGGTTAATCAAAACACCGAACGTCGTCTAAACTATACGATTTATCCGAGATTCTTCGTTAAGATTATAAAAACGCGTTTTAAATAAAAAACGTCGAGAGAATCGTAAAAAAAGGCATCGGATCAGGAAATGGTCTCGTTAAAGTCGTAAAACGGTTTTTATCGTAAAACGGCCCGAAAGGTCCTAAAACACGATAAAAACCCATCTCGCGACGTTAACGAAATCAAACCCAAAGATACGATAACGCTTTGACGGTCTACTCGCAGACGGAAGATAAAAGGAAACTTTGAAGATAAATAGAAGATTTCCGCAGAAGAAAAGGAAGGATCGACAGATATGGAAAGTTGCCGAAATATTCGGTTTCGAGCAAAACGGAAAGACTAAAACCGCCTAAGGAGGAGTATATAAGGAGGAGGCATAGGGCAGAAGCTGAGGGACACGATTTTCAGAGCTCTCATCTGAGACTTTCACAACTTTTCTAGACTTAGAATTTTCCGCGCTTAGAAACTTAGGCTTTTTCTCGACTAGTTCGGTTTCTATGACTGGCGCTCAATCACTAGACAAACTCGCCCAGGAAGTTCGATCTCTTGTCCAGCTCAATCAACTGAACTACGTTTGACTTGATCCTCGAAAGGGGTACGTAGGCAGCCTTTCATAAGGTTCAGTCCGAAATCATTCAAATCCTTCTTCTTATCTTTTTCCGTCTTTTGTTATCGAGCTGCGACTCGATTAGGTTTAAGGTTTTTATGTTGATAACTCGCTGACGGCCTTGCGGCCAAATCCTTTGTAAACCCTTGTAACGATCGCAACGCTTTTACGCGAAATCGAAATAAGATCTACTTTTTCTTTAAATTCGTTTTATTACGTTTTTCGTATTTTTCCACATTTATTTGGTTACTTGTCGTTGGCTTTCGCTGAGATCCGGTTCCTCTGGAAAATTAGGGTTTTCCTAAGTTTCCTTATTTAACGGAAATCGACAAGTGTGATTTTCGGTCCCCACAGTTTGGCGCTAGAAGGAGGGGGGGCGGATTACTCTTACTCATAGCCGCAAAACGCTTGACCAAAACGATGTCTGGATGTATGAAAGACAAAGTCGCAACTCGCAGAAAGACGCTGGTAAAACAACTCCAGCAGCGACTGCTCCCACAGCCAACGCTCACGCAAACGCTATAATACTCAACAAAATCAAAAACCTAATCGCGACTCTTCGCCACGGAAAGAGCAACAAAACAAGCTCACGATTTCTATCTCAGATCACTAAGGGCAATGATAAATCTATCAAACCCCATTGTGTTTTTCTTATTTCCGAGTTGGATAAATCTCACGCGTTAAGCACAAGACGTTTTCCGAGAACCTTTCGAAAAAATAAAACTTGCTCTCCCAGAAACAACGGAACAAACCGTAACTTACTCGCGAAATAAATCCTAGGATACTCGCGGAAAACCTTAGGCTGTTCGCGGAAAAATCCTTAGGTGACTCGCGGAAAAACCGTAGGTTATTCGCGGCAAAACCCTAGGTTATTCGCGAAAAACCCTAGGTTGTCCGCGGAAAAACCCTAGGTTACTCGCGTAGAAAGCTTTAGGTGACTCGCGGAAAAACCGTAGGTTATTTGCGGCAAAACCCTAGGTTGTTCGCGGAAAAACCCTAGGTTACTCGCGTAGAAAGCCTTAGGTGACTCGCGGAAAAACCGTAGGTTATTCGCGGCAAAACCCTAGGTTATTCGCGGCAAAACCCTAGGTTGTCCGCGGAAAAACCCTAGGTTACTCGCGTAGAAAGCCTTAGGTGACTCGCGGAAAAACCGTAGGTTATTCGCGGCAAAACCCTAGGTTGTTCGCGGAAAACCCCTAGGTTACTCGCATAGAAAGCCTTAGGTGACTCGCGGAAAAACCGTAGGTTATTTGCGGCAAAACCCTAGGTTGTTCGTGGAAAAACCCTAGGTTACTCGCGGAGAAAGCCCTAGGTTACTCGCGGAAAAACCCTAGGTTATTCGCGATAAAACCCTAGGTTGCTCGCGGAAGAACCTTAGGCTACTCGCAGAATCGGGCAATACTATCCAGCTGAAAAAACGGTGAGTCGGCCAAGCAACCTAGCTCGCCATCTTTGCAAGCCGACCGGCTTTCCAACTCGTCCTAGAGGCACTGAATTTTCCCCGAGGATCCGCATAATCCAACTCATAGCTATGGTGAGCCGGACCGTACTCTAAACAATAATCGCACTGCTTCTCGTTTCGTCTCAATCAAAGTTTTCGTTGAGGTTCTACAACGAAAACAAGATAGCTTGATGAATCGGGACCGTGCTCGCCGAGACACCATCAGGCAAGTTGGACAAGCTCGATGGATAGAAACATCTCCATCTCGAATCTTGATCGAGACGCTTTTCGTTACGTCTCAATCGTACTTTCCGTTGAGATTCTACGACAAAAACAAGTCAACTCGACGAATCGAGATCACCTGCGCCAAGCGTCTTAGCTCGCCGAACGTAGAACTAGCTAGCTCGCCATACAGCGAGCTGAACCAAGCGCCTAGGTCGCCCAAGAGACGCTGACTTCGCCCCAAGGGTTCTTACAATCCAGATAGCCACATGACGAGCTGAAAGGGTTCACCCGACTTGCCTTACGTCGAGCAGAACCAATCCTCGAGTTCTCTCGAAGTCTTGATCGCGCTGATTCTCGTTTCGTCTGAACCGGAATTTCCATCGGGATTTTACGATAAAACCGCAAAGACATGTTTCTTCATATAAGTTCGAACCAATCGTCTAAAACGGCAACGGTTGACTTAACACCAAAGTTGCCTAAACTATACGAGAAATCTGAACTCTCTAAACCTAATCCGATTTTACGAAACTCTGCCACGCTAAGTCGAAAACATCCAATCATAAACACGTGATTGATTTTTTCGATATACAAAGCGCACCCAGACGGTCAAATAAAACCAGCAGTACGAAGAAACAAGAACACGAGCTCCGATGGTTAAGTCTTCTCCCCGCTCCGATACTCTCGCTGGTAATTCACGACCCCAAATCATCGATGAAGCTAAGGTATGTCCGATTCGAAAAGTTTATTAGACTTCTAATTTCTCGTAGGTAAGAAACGAAAACATCTTGTAAACTGCCAAGAAACCTAGAGAACTTAGAATTTAGAAGATAGTCTAGCATGCTAAGTCGTAAGTAATTTTTGTCTATCTTGATTTGTTGTTCTCTAACCATTCAGGCATAACTCGCAAACCGATCCAATCTCTCGTACAACCGAGAAACGATTGCCACGCATCCAAACGTACTCATTTCCAAAAAGAAAGAAGGAGCTAGAGACGCTGACGTCGTCTTAAAACCGACTCGCTCCTAGAAGTTCTCGTAAATCAGACATACTCCAAGTCATCTCCGATCCACCATGGTCTTTAATCGACCCGGATTATCGATCATCCAAATCCTTCAAACGAAACTCATCTTTCGCCGAACATTTTTCCTCGCATCAAGAAAACGCTTTCTAAAATAAGCGGAAAAATATTCGGATGATGAAACGCCTCGTCGAAATCATCCCAAAAGAAAATGACAATCTAAAAACCGTCTAAGTGCTAAAGACTAATCCAAACTGTCTGGGAAATAATCTCGAGGAATATACAGCATCTCTCGTCGCAATCATGCGGTTAGAAAATCTCTGCGAAACTTCAGAGCGAAACTCGATTATTTGCCGAAGTCATAAAAATCTTTTCAAACTTGATAAAACAAGTATAAGAGTCGAAATCTTTAGGCATCAAAGCATTGATCCCATTTTCCGTCAAACCAAGTGAGTCACGGAATAATGTCAAGAACATTTGCGGCGAAAGAAAGATCGAGAACACAAAGCAGCAATAGGGAACACGTCCTCCCTTCTCGCTGACTGATCCTATTGCTGATCATGTGATTCATTCCGCCCGAGAAACCCGCTAAAACATTTTGCGACTAGACCTCGGTGAAATAACTTTTGGTAAAACTCCACGAGTGACTCCGAAAAAACTATCACCGAAGAATCAAAAACTAAGCGGAAAGGTTTCTCAAAAAATCTGCGGAAACATTGTTAACCCAATGCGTCGCGTCGATGTACTAAATTAATCGCCCATTGCGTACGCGAGAAATCCTTCGTATAATCAGGATCATGTCATAACGAAGTAACTCTCGAAAGTAAGCGTAACAGGTTTTGCGAAAAATACTTTCCTTATAGCAAAAACCAAGCTATAAAATCCGGCATTGGGCGGCCAATCTAAACTTTGCCTCCTCGCGACACGATCTGAAAGTCATTCTTTATCCCATTGGTTCACGAGCATCCGCTTTTATTCCTCCCGTTTACATCCGAGAATGAGATCACCCCGCAAACGACTCCGCACGGGCTCTGCATCGAGCTTCTTAGGATCTGTCTCCCTCGAGTAAAAAAAAAAACAATAACTTCCATACAAAGGAAATTTTATATGAAACTTTAACCGTAGAAATCAAACATACAACGGAATAAGTTTTCTATAGACACGGACATACTTGGCATATCAAGCTCGACAAACGCTACTTGGCTATTGTCTGATCGGGCTTCACTTCAATGCCAAGTTTACAAACCGACTCGACCCTTTCGATAGCACGAAATTGTCGTGGTCTAATCCTCTACCAAATACGACCTTGGCTGTGCGGCCGAACACAACCTTCACGCCAAGCCAATACATTTAACGGATAATGCAAACTTGTCGAAAATTGGCTAAATTCTGTATTCTCGCGATTCACTCTATTCCCGAAGCAAGTTGCCCACAAAATCCGACGTGTAAGAAAACACTCGTACCAGATCTCCTAAAGCCGTACGAATCTCGGAAGGTCAACACTTCACAAAGCACCGTAACGAAAAACGCTTCGTTCGGGGAAACAACTTACACGAACTCTCGGTCCTAATTGCTCTAGCACAAATCATAAAACTACCTAACATCCAAACAGGAATTTAAGTTTTAATTGCGAATATCCGCAAACAAACCAAAGTATTCCTGCAAAGCAGGGTTAAGATAAAACCCTCGCAACACCGCGCAACATCTTCGAGCCCGCAAACGTTGCGAACACGAAACGCGGCATATAAAATAAAAACCAACTTTCGGCACTGCGAGACGTCGCAAACGCCCGGAGATTAGTTTTTTGACATAAATACCTTCCTCGATAAAGTCATTTTCTTGGAAGACCTAACAATCCGGCCGCGACTATAAAATTATGCAAAAAATTTTAACGTACGTATCCTTCGCGAAGGCCAAAAAAAAATGTAAACATTTATCGCCTAAAAAGTTTGTTGCTGATCACAACAAACTCGCAACAGTCCTAAACAAACTTAAGTTATCTCGCAGAGATAGCTCTCGAACACCCGACACAAGGGTAATAGCGCTATAAAAGAAATCCAAACTTTTGGTCAGCACTTCCGGGCAACTTAGAAATTGTTCCCGGTGAGATGCTCGGTTCCA
>CAKOAT010380710.1:315504-365167 GCA_932364175.1 Eruca vesicaria subsp. sativa
TGGTTAACCACTCGCAAGAACCTTACGCTAAAGGCTCAAGATTCTTACGAGCTGGGGGGCTAACTGTTGGGGTCAAAATCGGTACGACGGAATCAACGGCCGAAACTTCCCGCAGAAATATAAAAGGAATCGTTTTGTAAAACCCGAAGAATCGTTTTATAAAACTCGAGGATCGTTTTATAAAACTCGAGGACCATTTTATAAAACACGAGAATCGTTTTATAAAACCCGAGGATAATTTTATAAAACTCGAGAATCATTTTATAAAACTCAAGGATCGTTTTATAAAATTCAAGAATCGTTTTATAAAACTCAAAGAATCATTTTATAAAACTCGAGAATCGTTTTATAAAACTCGAAGAATTGTTTTATAAAACTCGAGAATCGTTTTATAAAACTCAAGAATCGTTTTAATAAAACTCGAGAATTGTTTTATAAAACTCGAAGAATTGTTTTATAAAACTCGAGAATCGTTTTATAAAACTCGAGGATCATTTTATAAAACTCGAGAAGCCGTTTTATAAAACTCGAAGATCGTTTTATAAAACTCGAGGACCATTTTATAAAACTCGAGGATCGTTTTATAGAACTCGAGAAGCCGTTTTATAAAACTCGAGAGGCTGTTTTATAAAACTCGAAGATCATTTTATAAAACTCGAGAAGCTGTTTTATAAAACTCGAAGATCGTTTTATAAAACTCGAGAAGCCGTTTTATAAAACTCGAAGATCGTTTTATAAAACTCGAAGAATCGTTTTATAAAACTCGAGAATCGTTTTATAAAACTCGAAGAATCGTTTTATAAAACTCGAAGAATCGTTTTATAAAACTCGAGAATCATTTTATAAAACTCGAAGAATCATTTTATAAAACTCGAGAATCGTTTTATAAAACTCGAAGAATCGTTTTATAAAACCCGAAGAATCGTTTCACAAAACTCGAGAATCGTTTTACGAAACCGCAAAAAACCGAAACAGCCGTAAAACGCGAACTAGGAGGCACACGACTAGTTCACCCATCGGCGAACTAAGCCGGCCCGGCTTAGTTCGCCGATGGGCGAACTAGTCCATCTCGACTAGTTCGCCCATTGGCGAACTAGTCCCGTCCCGGCTAGATCGCCAATGGGAAAACTAAGAGGTGCTGACTTTGTCCCACTGGTTCTTTTCGCCTAGTTTGTCATATGGCGACCTATCCAAGCTGAACTAGCTCGCAGTACGTCGAGCCGACCATCCCGAGCCTCGATCTCCCACATCCTTGATTCAAGGCATACGTCCCTCGACACGATCATATTCCGAATCACGGTCGAAATGTCTCCCGTTTTGTCTCGATCCGTCCTATCGTTCGAGTTTTACGATAAAAACCGTAAAACTCCGTTTTCCCGAAAAGAACTCGAAGAAATCGTATAAAACGGTAACGGTTAATCAAAACACCGAACGTCGTCTAAACTATACGATTTATCCGAGATTCTTCGTTAAGATTATAAAACGCGTTTTAAATAAAAAACGTCGAGAGAATCGTAAAAAAAGGCATCGGATCAGGAAATGGTCTCGTTAAAGTCGTAAAACGGTTTTTATCGTAAAACGGCCCGAAAGGTCCTAAAACACGATAAAAACCCATCTCGTGACGTTAACGAAATCAAACCCGAAGATACGATAACGCTTTGACGGTCTACTCGCAGACGGAAGATAAAAGGCAACTTTGAAGATAAATAGAAGATTTCCGCAGAAGAAAAGGAAGGATCGACAGATATGGAAAGTTCCCGAAATATTCGGTTTCGAGCAAAACGGAAAGACTAAAACCGCCTAAGGAGGAGTATATAAGGAGGAGGCATAGGGCAGAAGCTGAGGGACACGATTTTCAGAGCTCTCATCTGAGACTTTCACAACTTTTCTAGACTTAGAATTTTCCGCGCTTAGAAACTTAGGCTTTTTCTCGACAAGTTCGGTTTCTATGACTGGCGCTCAATCACTAGACGAACTCGCCCAAGCAGTTCGATCTCTTGTCCAGCTCAATCAACTGAACTATGTTCGACTTGATCCTCGAAAGGGGTACGTAGGCAGCCTTTCATAAGGTTCAGTCCGAAATCATTCAAATCCTTTTTCTTGTCTTTTTCCGTCTTTGGTTATCGAGCTGCGACTCGATTAGGTTTAAGGTTTTTATGTTGATAACTCGCTGACGGCCTTGCGGCCAAAGCCTTTGTAAACCCTTGTAACGATCGCAACGCTTTTACGCGAAATCGAAATAAGATCTACTTTTTCTTTAAATTCGTTTTATTACATTTTTCGTATTTTTCCGCATTTATTTGGTTACTTGTCGCTGGCTTTCGCAGAGATCCGGTTCCTCTGGAAAATTAGGGTTTTCCTAAATTTCCTTATTTAACAGAAATCGACAAGTGTGAATTTCGGTCCCCACAATCACCTATTCTTTGCATGCCCTTGCACTTTTACAGTTTGGATGAATATTGCAGCACGGTTGTTGGGTGAAATGATCACACCAGACTGGGAAGACACTATCACTTCTTTCTTAAACCGGTTTGAATCTGACATTTTTTTTTTTAATTTTCATCAGTATAAACTATAATTTATCTGATTTCTGAAACTACATATAAATAATAAATATTCATAAAATAATTATGTGCGCATGCGCGAACAAAACAGTCGATACCAAGTAAAATAATTAAAAAAAAAAATTTGTAATAGCATTAAAAAATATACCTTAAAATTAGTTTCTAATGACTAAAATTACCAAAATCTGTTGTATAAAAGAGTTTAAAAAGAAATTTATACCTCCAAACTTAGTTAAATAAAATTTATGGTTACTGAGCATTGATAGGATTTATGATTTAAATTTAAGATTTAAAATAATAATTGTAAAAAAATAATTTTCAACTTGCGAAATAAAATTTCAAAATGAAAATTAGATAAAAGTTCGAATATTGAACTATCAAAAACTATACATGTAAAAATAAAAAAAAAATAGATATTAAATTTTGACATATTAAAATTGTACTGCTTTAAAAAAAATCATATAAAAATAAAAGCATATAAGTAGTGTTACTTGAATCACACCATGTGTATATGCAAATCATTGCTTCAACATATCTATGTAGAAAGCAATTCTTTTAGTGTCGACTAGAGTTTTAACTTTGATGGTTTTATAAACTTAAACTTATATCTAAATAAACTGTTTGTGAGCAGTTGCCTTTTGGATACTGGACGTGACAGTGGTAGGGGGTGGTTGATACTAAACCTAAATTTCCAACTTCCCTTAGAGCGTGATTTTTGTGGAGAATGGGAAGACACATAATTCTTACTGAGAACACAAAGAAATCACATAGATTATCAAGAGAAAAGAGGATCTGAATGAGGAAAAGAGAAAGATGACTGATCATGTCGGATGACCGACATTCGTGATTCCATTATGTGATTCTGGTGTAGTCTGACCCAAATCTGGGTATATCACTGGTTGAACGAGAGATCGAGAGGGAAAAAGAGTGATTTAGTGGTTACAGCCGCATATGATGTGTAAACAAGGGAGAACAGTGTTTCGTGTTATCTGTGACAAACCATAGGCGTTCATGATCAGGCATGAACCTTATAAAACTAAGGGAGAACCTTAAACAAGGGAGAACAGAAATGTTTCTTTCTTCAATCAAATACCTAAGCTATGTTCACTGATCAGGCATGAACCTTAAACAAGGGAGAACAGTGTTTCGTGTTATCTGTGACAAACCATGTTGCGCATGCAATCTGCTTGCAATGGATGACTGGATCGTGCTAAAGAGATAATCAGTGAACATAGCTTAGGTATTTGATTGAAGAAAGAAACATTTCGGTGTATCTGGGATCATGATGTTCCATAAACAGTTGGGTGATAGTTCGCAACTGGAAACTATCAAGGAAACAGTTATGGACGATGATGATTAATCCATAATCTCGGCTGTGGGTCTTAGGGAAATCTGGATGGTACGCGGGTGATCGAGATGGAGTCTTGGTCCATTATGTGGCAGATCATAATGATGTCTGGGTGCTAAGCGATGGAGGATGATCGATCTGAGTCTTTGTGTTTAAATCATGATTGGACCGACAATAAAACGGTTCAGTACTAGTGTGAAAATTGGCAGTAAGGTGGCTATAAAGCCTTTGTTCGAGATTGTGGAAAAGAGATGAGGATCGAGAATTCGAGTGTACATGAGCTGTAAGGCCGAGAGTCTGATCTAAGTTAACGTGACTGACAATCTGGTGGCAGATTGGTCGAGTTTAGGGTAACACTATGGATTGTGATGAGTCATAGTCGAATATGAGGGTTTTTGGGCCGAGTTATAGTTCTGACTGATCAGGATGGATCGATGTCTGATTGTGCGAATTTTAGCATGCCTAATGTACTCACTATACTGGATGGCTTAATATGGGAGACTAAGTTGACTCTTTTTGTTACTTGGTCATATGGGAATGGTTGGTTGAGTGACTAAGAAACAAGGGAGTCAATGAGATATTTGATCGAGTTAGTTGAATGAGAAAGTAAGGTCATCAGGGACAGACCCACTATTGAAAGAGAGGGGTCACATAACTCCCCAAATATATTGAAAATCTTATAGTTGGGTTTATATTCCGCAAAGAAAACATAGCTTAGTTGCTTAATTTCATGTCTTGACCCCTCAAATATCTGGATTTGAACCCTCCAAGACTCCTTTTTTTGTTATCTGGTAGATTAATATTTAAACTTAAATGTGAATTACACCAAGCCGCCAAAGTAAACATCCCTTCCGGAGCCAAGAGCCAGCATAGGAAACAATACTACCTGGAGTCAAGTGATAATCTAGAAAGCAATTAACAATATAAGAGCTAGGAAGAAACTAGACCAACAGAAACTTAATGGTCTAGAACAACAAACATAAAGTGAAGCACGTCGAAAAAGGAAGTCGGAATGAACGAGAACGCGTCAATGATCGAAATTATTAGGATGCTAGAAGAGCTCCAAAACATGATCTGACAAGGATCTGAGCAAACACCACTCAAGAACAAACAACTGATGGAAGCTACGAGAAAACGGATCTCCACCCGAGCAGCCGACGACGAAGAACACGGTTAACAATCAAACTACTCAGCGACCAAACGCAATTGAGCTAAGCTCCATAGTATCTTATCAAGAAATACGTAGAAACCCGTCGGTTTAAAACTAAGGAACGGCACTGCACCACCAAGTCAAAGCTTCATAATGAACCATTCAACAATAAGCACAAAGGTCGAGAACCAAGACTTTGCCGAAGATAAACCCGGAAGAGTACTTGACGCCAACGAGAACTGAAGATAAAACCTTAGATCTCAGCTGGGAGACCCAACCAAAAACTTTAAGGAGCCTCTAACACCACTGTCTCAAGACCACCAAACGCCATGACCAGTAAATTTTAATCACCAACCATAGCAACAATACGAGACATAACTTACTGAACCTTCTACTCAGACGCCAATGAGGACAAAGAAGAGAACTGATAACGCAAAACAACCGCAAACCTACCTGAAACCACCTCATCAAATCCGATGAAAGAAGTAGCAACCCACATCAGAGCCGGTTTAGTCCTGCACCGCGCACCAGAGAACAGATTCGAAAATGAAGAAGCAACTCAAGCACAGCGAGAATGAGATACGAGACCATACTAGACCACAAAGTGAAACAGCATAACAAACTAAGGACCACATACTAACAAGGAAGAACATAGCAATACACCTGTGAAAAGCTTCAAAACAGAAGTACGTAACCATGGTTGACCACTAAACTTCAACGGAACCGGACCACACATATAAGCTCTACCGCACTAGAGCCGACAAACCCAGTTCATAACGATACCTCATCCAAGGAGCAACTAACAAGATCAAAAACCAGAGTCATAGAATCCATCTGTTAACTCAGATTTGAAGCCAACTTTAAAAGGGTGATGTTTTCTCAAAATTAAAAACATAGACAACTAAAGGGAATAGAGACAAGGCTGCTCCCGGCGGCAGTGAGAAGCACCGACCACCGGAACCCTCCAAGACTCCATTCTACATTATTATTTTTACTTAGGTAATATAGTGAACCCATGTAATATGTAGAATCCATATTAACAGTAATGCTGGATCTGCCACTGATGGTGATAGCAAGGACGGGTGGATGAGCAGTAAAATCAAGATCTACCTATCATGAGGCAACAAAATACATACTTAGATTATTCTGCAGTTCTTAATAATCTGCTAGGTTATTGGATTACACTATGAGAACAAAAGAACTGAGCTGAACCTTGTTGAAATAAAAGAAGGCGTAGAAACCCTAATAAAAAAAAGAACGAGCTAAAATGACCTCATTCGGATCGATAAGTCGTAAAGATGGATGTGAGGGAAATTTGATCAAATCACATCTCTGCATTCTTCCATCTTCTCTGATTGTTCTTGGGGCCCAGTGGCATATGTCCGGTGTTCTCTTCTCTTTTTCAATCTCTGTTTTTCAAACACTTAAGTCCAAAAAAAATCAAAAACGTGATTGGGAATGAAATACTAAAAGAAAAGCGTGGATCTGTGTGTTTATACCATTTACTCATTCATCTATCTTTGTGTAATTTTCAAAGACTACATTAGATTCTCTATAGCATTTTTTGTTGAGTTTTTGTCAAACCTAACATTTATTGTTAGTTTTGTATTTGTTTCCGGTGGTCAACATGCGATGACTATTCGATGTTTCAAACAAATCTTATTAGATTTTCCATGGAAACAACGTCCACCGAAAACCACCATAGATTCAAGAAATTGAAGAAGATCTAAAAACCAAAAGAAGCAGTTTGATGTTGTCCAAGGTATTCATATTTTGTATTTGATACAATATATTTAGTATCAAAATATTACATTGAATTATTGTAGAAGACGACAACACATAGAAGTTCTACTCTCTTTGTTGTATGGTGATATCCGTACAATCGTTGATAATTGATCTTGTCAATTTTTATTTTTTAGGGTTGAATCAATAAATTGGATTCAAAACCGAAAAATATATATATTTAAATTGGAATAAGATCAATTTAATAAAAAAAAGAGTAATGCGACAAAGAATCATAGATCACAAAAAATGTTATGGGATGTTGTTCTCATCCTTATATTTATGTATTTGTTGTGTTTGCATTATTTTTTTTTATAACGTCTGATTTATATTAATCATTGCATAGTGTTCACATAATCTTCATGAAGAAGATTAGTTACAAAACATGGAACATAATGATGGTACTGATAAGAACTAGTATTTTGATGAAACTGTGTTGCCAATTTATCAGCCACCTTATTTGCTTCTCGTCCAATCCACTGATATGAGACTTCTTCAAATCTTCGCTCCCACCATTTGATTTCCCGTATCCAGTTGTAGACATCAAAATTCTTATGTTTATAATTGAGAAATTGAACTGCTTTTTGACAATCTCCTTCAATAATGCTCCTCCGATAACCCTTAATCCAACAGAATTGTATAGCCATTAACATCGCTTGTATTCACTCTCCAAAGGTGTAGAAACACTCTTCCCTTCCGCTTGTACAGCTCCTTTGTAAGTTCCTCGATTATCTCTTACTACCCACCCTGCAGTACTCGGAACATTTCTGTTATTGAAAGAACCATCCACGTTTCATTTTATCCAGCCTGCAGCAGGTTTTTTTCCATGTGTGCTTTATTTGTGATCGGTTAACTCTTGCAGTAATCTGTATCTCATCTTGCATCTTCTCAGCATCTTTCCATTCTTGAGCATTCAGTTTTGCATATATTAAAACATTAATCCAGTGTTGACCTCGTTGTTAGATGATCATAAGATTTATGCTCTTCCATAACTGCCATAATATCCATAGAGGCAAATCTTGAAAATGAATCAGTCTTGCGGATAAAGAAACTTGTAAGCAAGCCTCAATTTTTTCCTCCAAAGAAGATGTGGGACTATTTATAATCGTATTTGAAATCCCTGAAGCTCTCCAGACACACTGAGCATATGGACAAGTAAAAAATTAGATGATGGTCAGTTTCATCTGCAAATCCACAACGTCGGCACTGAGCATTTTGAATGACGTGTCGCCTTCTCAAATTGTCACCAGAAGGTAGAATTTTTTACAACAGTTTCCAAGCAAAATGTTTGACCTTCGGTGATAATTTTGTTTCCAAATCTTATGCTTTAACTCCCTATTACAGTATGTCGGTTCAATCGGATTGTGTTGCGGTAGATGAGTAGCTAACCAGTAGGCCGACTTGACTGTGTATATTCCATCTTCATTATATTGCCAGCCTAACAAATCATGTTTCGCTTGGGGACTAATCTTTAACTTCATGATCAAGTCAACATCCTCTTCAGCAACGTCTTCTCTTAGTTTCCTTTCATCCCATTCATTACTATCAACTCTGAAGTAAGCTTTAAGCTTTACCATATTCAACGCTCCATTAAAATTTGGTCGTGGTGAACGTGGAGTATGATCTGGAATCCATGGATCAGACCACATATTGATATGAGATCCATCCCCAACTATGTATCTCATCCCTTTTGCAACCAAATCCTTGCCGTATAATATGGACTTCCATGCGTAAGATGTCTTTCTCTGCTGAACGGCTTCCAATATATCACAATCTGGAAAATATCTGGCCTTAAGAACTCGCGCCATAAGGCAGGATGGATACTGTAAAATTCTCCACACTTGTTTGCCGAGTAGAGCTTGGTTAAAAGCCTCTAAATCCCGAAATCCCAGTCCCCCTTCTCGTTTTGGTACACACACCCTTTTCCAGGTGTACCAATGCATACTATTTTTATCACCATTTCCCCACCAGAATTTCGCTAAGATACCATCTATCTCATCACAGACCTCCCTTGGCAATCTGAAAACATTCACTGAAAATATAGGCATGGCAAGAGTAACACTTCTTTTCCATCGCTTGACAAATGTCTCTGTTTCCAGCCTTGTGTGACTGACTTCACCTTCTCAATTATGTAAGCAAACATGTCACTCTTCTTATTTGTAACTTGTTTTGGAAGTCCAAGGTATTTACCTATACCTCCCTCATTATGTATCCCCAACAAATTTCGCATTTGGGTTTTGGTATGTGGCTGAACTTTGCTTCGAAAAAGAATTAAAGATTTATTCAAGTTTATAGATTGACCAGATACCTCTTCATACAACTTGAAGATTGATTTAAGTTTCAAAGCCGCATTTTTATTTGCCAATGAGAAGAATAATGAATCATCTGCAAAAAGAAGATGATTCACCGGAGGAGCTTGGTTTGCGATTTTCACACCCAGCAGAGAACGATTCTCCATTGCTTGATTCATCATATGAGAAGGATTTCAGAACACAAGATGAATAAGTATGGAGATAGTGGATCACCTTGTCTAATTCCTCTTTCTGGGACAATATAACCTTCTGAAGTTCCATTGATAAGAACAAAGTAGCTTACTGAAGAAATACAGGACATAATCATTCGAATCCATCTTGCATCAAAACCCATCCTCTTCATAGTTTCCTCCAAAAAACTCCATTCCAATCGATCATAAGCTTTGGTGATATCTGTCTTGACAGCCATATATGATGTTGCTTGTCTTTTTCGAACTTTAAGACTATGGAAAATTTTATGAGCAACCACCACATTATCAGTTATTATCCTCCCTGGAATAAATGCAGTCTGGTTTTCAGAGATCATGCTTAATAGATGAGGCATAAGACGATTAACCAGTATCTTCGAGATGATCTTGTAGGATACATTGCAGAGAGCTATCGGCCGAAACTCATTCATGCCTGTAGGAGGATATACTTTCGGGATTAAGCAAATGTTTGTGTGGTTATTCTGCTCATCAAGACCATCACCTTGGCACTTCCTGCATTATTTCGGTTTTAATATCATCCCAGAACTGTTGATAAAAGATACCCAGAAAAACCATCTGGCCCAGGAGCACGATGAGGACCCATATCAAAAATAGCAGACTTAACTTCTTCTTTTGTGACCACACGAAGTAGGTCCTGGTTCATAGTATCTGTAACACGTTTTTGAAAACCCCAGAAAACTCCGTCATATAATTGTGGATCAGTATTTTCAAAAGTATACAAACCTTTGAAATAGTCCTCTGTAGTCTTGGCTATCTCTTTTTGACCTTTCCTTATTACCCCTTCACTGTCTTGAATGGAGGTAATGGTATTTTTTAATCCACTTTCCCCGTGTTACTGCATGGAAATATCGAGTGTTTATATCACCTGATCGCAACCAAGATAGTCAACTCTTTTGTTTCCATTAGATTTGCTCATCCAAGTAAGCTTTATTAAGCTCCTCTCTCATAGCAGTTCTTTCTTGTAGACTGGTAATATTTGAGGTCATGGTTTTGTCCAATTTACTCCGTAAAATTCCAATCATTTCCACTGCATTGCTCTTATTGTTCCTTTTCCATGTAGATATATGTTGACGACATCTTCGTAATCTCTGAGCTAATAGAATTCGCAGCAATTGTCATTGATCAGTACCATTCTAACCTCTCACTACTGAATCTTGGAAACCATCTTTGTTAACCATCCGACTATCAAACGTAAACCATGGTCTTGGTACTTCATGTTCTGTTAGAATAAAGGTCATCTTTGTGTTTGTATCATGATATATGTACTTGTGAAAAGAAGTTTCTAAAAAAATCGTAAAGATGGATGCCAAAAAAAACAAAAAAGTCGTAAGAGCACCTCCAATGGTGTTATCCACCATTGGAGTTTTTAACAACGTAATAAACTTTTTTTGAATAGTTAAGGATTTTAATCACAAATGTTCCTCTAAAAGCATTCGCAACTGTGAGACTCATAGGAGTCCTTAAGAAAAAAGGTATTTCGGATTTTGTAAGGATATTTTGAATTTTTTTTTTAAAAGAAAAAAAATGACCATTCACGGGCTACCACGTGTCTTGGAGACATGTAAATAGTGTAAGGATCTGTTAAAAACAGTCTTTATTTAGGGATTTTAATGATCGAAGTCTTAATTTTTTTATGGTGTCTACTAATTATTTAATTATTTTTTTCTTAGTAACGTCCCCTAAGAGCATGTTTATTGATGAATCTTAAGTATGTTTCTTAGGCTATTTACAATTAAAAAGAAAAGGAAAAATGAAGTAAACACAAGAGCCGTTCTTTAGTTAAGAGAACCAAGGAACGTGTCTTAAGTTGCACGTGTCACAAGGAAAGATGCCTCTTTGCTTCCGTCTCATTTTTTCTTTTCTTATTTTTTCTTTTCTTTCTCTCTCTGTTTCTTTCCTCTCAGAACACGTTGCTTCCAAACTATCAATGGAGCATTAAAATTAAGTGTCTCTTAACAAAAGTTTTTACTAAACTTTAATACTAAAAAATTACTAAGAACCAACTTAGGAGTTGTCCCAATAAACATGGTCTAAGGATTTCTATCGCGGATGGTCTAAAGATGTAAGGAAACCGGGTCGGGTCCCTTAATTTTACCCCGAAGTTAATATATGCGATCAACATGACATTATATCGCTGACAACAAAAAAAAAAAAAAAAAACGTGACATTATATTCCAATCAGTTTTCGCCACGTGGTACATCCACGCAGACGTCGCGAAACTTCTAATGAACGCGTAAGAATGCAAAGACGATATAAATCGTAGCTTATCATCTAATCGCCTCCCTGAAATTGCTCATTTATCGGTCGAGGAAGAAGAATAATCAAGAACATTAAATCAATGGCATACGTCGAAGGAGGTATGAAACTTCAGATCTTTCTGATTCGTTTCCGTTTTTTTTTTTTGTGTGGAACTAACAAGGTCCGATTGTTCGTCTTTGATCCCAAATTACAAGTTTCAATCCTATCCTTAAGAACCGATTCTTGATTTATAACCTTATTTCTAAGTGTTCGATATCTGTGGAAATTTATATGTCCGAATCTGGATCGCTTATAGACTATGTTACATGTCCTTGGGTTGATCATGAATTTTGAAAGGGTTTCTAATTGCGTTTGTTGATCTGTCTATCCATCATCTTTATATGTTCATGGAAGATGGCAATTAAATTTTTCGTAGAAAACTTAATTTTGAGTATAAAGGTCCCTTTGACATTTGTTCAAACATGAATTATATTTGCTGTGCTATTCAGGCCACCGTTAATTATTTGAGCAATTTAAATAGGTAATAGCTAGTGAATAGGCATATGGAGATGTATTAATTGTGTCTGAGGTTGAATAATTTTACAGGTGTTGTTAAAGCAAAGCGATCAATATGGAGACTAAGGACGATCAAAGATTTCTTCTTGTCAATCATCAATCTGATACAAGTCTTCTTTATAACCATGTTCTCGGTAAGACTCTTTGCCTTTCTTTGTTTGGTTGCCTCTAAATAAGCTTCATAAGTTATGACTTACCCGAGAGATAAACGTTTGCCAGATGGAGAAATCAGATGCCTACAGGAAAGGCTCTGGGGCTAACAAGAAGTGGGATGGGGGCCGACCTGGTGGTGGTGGTGGTGGTGGAGGAGGAGGTGGAGGTGGTGGTGGCGGAGGTGGACGCCCTGGACCTCCTCGTGGGGGCCTCGACAATGTGCGTGGCTTGAATGATATCCGTGGAGCTGACCACAGTAAGTAACCCGAGACAAGTTTGATATTTAATTATTTTACTGATTGAAAACTCTGCAAATGAATCTGAGGAATGGTAAATTTTGGTAGTTACTAATGTGTTGATAGTTTGATCTTCATGTTGAATCTGAGGAATGGTAAATTTTGGTTTTTCAGATTCGCTACCGGCATGTGGCTCGTGCTGTGGGTGAGACTTTCTTTGTACAGAGCGCCCAAGAATAAATGAAGGGATATATAGTGTTGTAATGGGGCTCTGGAATTTGAGAAAGCAACGAACCAATTATATTCGAGCTTTTTGTATTTAGTCACTGGGAACATTTAAAGTTGGAAATTTGCCTTACCTAGTTTGTAATTTTTATGCAACATAATTACATATTTGGGATGAAACCACTGAAAAATGTATGTATCAAGTCGTTTTAAATATATATTTTATATTAAAAAGATATTGAAAATGGTCCACGAACCTTTTTTTTGTCAACTATCTTTCTTTATTATGGTTTCGAATGGGTAACGCAAATCAAAAAATACGGATTAAGTTGAACAAATGTAGATCATGCAGAACAAATGCAGGTCAACCTAATTTAATAAATTTAATAAATTATTGTATTTAATTAAATATTTGATTTTTCATAAAATTTTAAAATTTAAATAAAATAAAATTTTTTATACATAGGTAATACATATCCTATTAGTCAAAATAACAAAAAATCACTCACTCTGTTTCAAAATAATATATGTTTTAGAGTTTTCACACGTATTAAGAAAACACGTAAAACTTTAATTATAAATGATGAATTCTAAATAGATAAGGAAAAATATGAATAGAATAGTTAATTAATACGATCTAGTAGTTTAGTGCATTTGTATAGACTACTTTTAGTTGAGCCCGCTTAGCTCAGAGGTTAGAGCATCGCATTATCTTTTTGTGTTTAACTATTTCTTATGATTGCTAGACAGTCAAAAATCAGTAGACACAATTAATATCTTCAAAAACCACAATTTACTATTATTACATACATTAAAATATAAAACATTCTGAAACTTTTAGAAACAATTTTTTTTCTAAAATATAAAACATTATGAAATAGAGAGAATATCATTTTAATAAATATAGTGAAATCTAATAGATTTTTTTTTATCCTAGGGCATTTTACAAGTTTTTATTATAGTATGGGTCAGTTAGTGCTACATAGGCAGTTTTTTCTAATCAAATGAAAACTAGAGTCAACTTAATTAGTTTCTTTTGGTTTCAGTTAGTAATTAAAAAAAAAAAAAAACAGATCTCACTTTTTTTCTCTAAAGAATTTCTTTTTCTCTTTTTTTTTTCAATTCATACGAACAACTAAGCTCAATCCCGAGTGATTATTTTCCGTCGTGAAGCTTCTTCCTCTGTCGATTCTCGAAAACAAACGGGTTGATGCTGGACAAAGAAGAGCTATGGCATTTTGGTTATAATCTGTCAAAACTCAAAAGTTATGAGAATTTTTTTTTTTGCTTGGTTTTTGGATCTAATTGATCAATTACTACAATATTTTTAAGTTCTAGAGATAAAAACAAAAAAAAAAATGAAGATTGCATGAAGAAAATCAATGGCGGCTCTGAGATTTAGTTGCAAAAACGCAGGATACCCTAATAGGAAGAAGATGATTTAATTACAAAATTGCCAGTCATTAAAAAAAAGGAAATGTGTACAGTTATATGTGTACATATGTACACTCTTTATTATCAAAACAATGTACACTCGTCACATGTGTACACTATTTATTATTAAAGCAAAAAAAACAAAACTTACATGTTGACAATTATATGTTTGCGTGTGCACATCGTCACATATGTACACTCTTTATTATTAAAACAATGTACCATATATATGTACATTCTACATGGATACTTTTTACAAACGTCCAATTTACACATCACATCAACCAATCAACGATATAGGTAATTCACAAAGACATATATCACAATTGCAAGGTATATATCATTAACGTGTACATATATATTTCATTGTCCACATGTACAATGTTTCATGAAAACTCACATGTACCGGTACGTTCAATGGTCCATATGTACATATGTGCAATGGTCCATATACATGATAAATTTGTGTACATGTGCAATGGTCCATATGTAATTAGAATATGTCTATTTTTATATGTGATTAGAATATGTCATAATTTTTTTTTGGTTAATCCAAATAAGATTTGTAAGTGTTTGTGTTAAAATCACAAAAAATGATGATTAAGTGAAAAGAAAATTGCCGAATTTTTTGTAACCTAAAAGAAAGAAGACATGTTATTTACAAAATTACCACTCATTAAAGATATGTTGCATAGTGGTTATGGACTTTAATGATGTGTACGCTGTTGTAAATGTATTCATTTTGTACACTGTTGTTACTATATCCGTGTACACAGTTGTAAATGATATATACATGTACACCAAGATGATATCTAAAGTTCATGAGGTTGTAAAGATATCATTTTGTACACTGATGTAACTATATATATGTACACAATTAGTGTATGCATTTACATGTTAGTGTACGCATGTATATGTTAAAGAGATAATTGTCTTTGTAGGTATAAGGACAACAGAACATGGTTTACGTGAATTAAACAACATGATTATATATGCACATGTGTACAAACACAACATGTGTACATCTTTGCATGTATATATTACTAAGGCGATGTTTATAAAATCATGTATTCTCATTAAAATCTTAAGATCATTTTTTAATTCTTAAATGCATCGGAAAATAAATTAATTGAATTAAAATCAAAACAAAAATCATTAGATATGAATAAAACACACAAAATTAACTGAAATGCTAAGAACCAAGAATATACATGTGAAATAAGTTTTGTGTTATTTAACATACGTCCGAAGACAATTCCAAATTCACAAATGCATGAGTGTTATGTTTAGAAAGTGTACATGTGAACCAAAATCATATAGATACCTATAAATGTATACATGGACACTATAAGACAATATGAACACATGTACACTATAAGATATATGTACACATGGACATTTTACTGCACAAGTTATGATTCTTATAAAAATCACATGAACACTAGATGTACACATGTTTTAGACTAAAGTTTTGTTTCAAAAACATATGTGTACATTTAAATTTCTTTTGAAAGTATATATGTTAAACATACAAACACCTTTAGATGTGTTTAAAAAGGAATGAAAGCTTTCTAAGACCTAGCTTTCAATGCATAACCATGTGTGCCTGTGAAACATTTCCGTAAATTTTGTCCCATCAATTTCATCTGGGAGCATGCTTCATCTAAAAAGATTGTTGTTTCTGTACAATATGATTTTGTTAGGATGTACACAAACAAGCGTGTTAGGGTGTACACAAAAAAGTGTACATGTGTACAACACGAACAAGTTTTGGGTGCAAATTTTAATATTTTTTCATTAATTATGCAAAATTAGAGAAATAACCTTGTCTTCTTCTTTGGCCACTGTCGACCATAAATCTTAATTTTTCTCCGAACGAAGAAGCTTGAACTAAGACACGCCGACAAAGCTTGAATCAAACTATGAATGTGAAGAACCGGTTTCAATCACCGTAAGACACCACAAGCAGTTTGGAAATCAAGCATGGCCAAGGTTGCCAGAGTTTTCGGAGCAAAAGCAGAAGGTAGCGAGACAAGCTCTCTATGATTGAGGCGATCTTCACCATTGACGTTTAAGATTTCCTGTTAATGTTACAGTCATATACAACCATATTACATCACTTTGAAAATTATAGCTTAAAAGATAGATAAGAAAATCTATATTATAATGATACACTTTTAAGGCTCCTAAGCCTATCCACCTCAGCAAGTTTGCGGGTCCCGCGTATGTTATTAGGGAAAACAAAAACGTATAACATTTTGTAAGATTAAATGTTATTGATGAGTGATGAAATGGCCCAGTGGTGTAAATTGGTGACGAGAAGTTGGTACCGCGAGTGCCGGGTTCGAAACACAGTGTTTGCATGTAATTTTTTCTTTAAAAAATTTAGACTTTTCGGGATACCTAAAAGCTTAGGGAGATTCAGAATGATTTTTTATGCTGGTTGTTGGGATACAAAATGGCTTAAAGATTTGAAACTTTATGAGACCATCTTAGATACTTTTATAAGAAAGGTTATCATGTTCTAACCCCCAATATCATTTTAGTTCAGTTATAATCGTCAAATAAAATAAAAACATATTTTTTCAATAATAAATATTTACCCCGAACCATTCAGATCGGCCATAAATCTTATATACATCACAATTAAAAATATACATATATATATACAACATAATTTCATAAAGAAAATTACACTAATAAACACATGTCCTTTTTTGTCTTGTCTCCATTAAATTATTTTTTTATATGAAAGCACTAATAACACTAATGCTCGATAAAATCACTAATAAAGGAAATGCTCGATAAAATCTCTACGAAGATAAAATATGAAAATATCAACCCATATGAATTCAATGTTTATTCTTTTATCAAACTAATCAAATTGTGTGACTTCTAATGTTTCATTCATAACCATTATAGATAAGCCAGATAAACAAATGTTAAAAAAAACAGCAAAGTCTCATACACAAAACTACACAACACATCAACAACGTATCCAACCCCCGCGCTTACGCGGGGACTATGCATCTAGTATAAATAATGAATAACTATAAATTTTTGAAAATAAAATAAACTAAAACGGCAAATTTTGTTTTACAAAGAAAATAGAAAATTTAGGAAGAAGAAGAGGAAGAAGAAAGAGAAATGGACCCACCTTTAGTTAGTGTTTAGCTAACTATATTGTTTAGGATTAAAAGACAAAATGGAAAAAGTTAAAAAAAAACTGTCTAAGTAGAACAAACTGGCCTATTATGATATAAAAAACATAAAACTGTCCTATGGTGTAAATATTTCAATCTAATATTATGTGAATAATCATCAGCATCACAAAAATTATAAAAAAACATTCTTTTCTTGTTTTTATTTTTTGTATCTTTATTAGATTTTTGGTTATTTCTTAGCATCTAGTTCAACTATAGAACTGTGATTGTCAACTTTTATATATGTTGTTGTATCAACAAAATCTTCATTTAAAAGTTTAAAATATAAAAAAAGAATAAATGTATGTGTAAGTATAATTATGTTACTTTATTGTCATTAAGTAATTAGAAATAAAATTTAGAATTTTAATTATTTGTAGTTAAATATGAATTATCAAATATGAAACTATGTGCATAAATTTATTAAACTAATTTATATAAAAAGTAATTACTTTTTGAAAGTATAATAAATAATTTTTACTGATCATATATTTTAAGAGGATACAAAAATAACATATATAACTACATACTGAAATAATATTATAAAAAATAATATAAACTAAATATTTTTTTCTATAAACGTAAGATCAGATAAAGAGAATGTTTTTACACATAATTATCTTAAACTCATTTTAATTAAATTGTTACACAGAAATGAGAATATTAATTATTATTTTTCAAGGGATTTTGTGTTTGGTTTAAAAGTAAGTGAAATAAGTAAAATGAAATTGGTTATAAATAATTAATAGCAGAAAAGCACTTACCATCTTGGTGTTCTGCATGTCGACCCCTCACTTTTTCCTCTTCATTGCAGATCAAAATATTTATGGCTGTGTATTAACTGCATGCAGTACATTTATTATTATATGATTTTTTTTTGATCTGCAAATAAATAAGTGAATGGAAGATAAATGCAGGAGAATATGCATTTATAGTGAACTGCATTTATTCTGCATTGTATTCTGCATTACATTCAAAGCCTATATATAAGAATGCATATAAGATACTCCCTCTGTTTCATTATAAGTGTCACTCTACAGCTGTGCACACGGATTAAGAAAACAATTAATTTTACATATTTCCTATATAAAAACACAGTTACTCATACACCTAACCATATTTTAACCAATAGAAAAAGAAATTACATAATAAAATTAATAAATTTTGTATTGAAAACCGAAAACGACATTTATTTTGTAACGCAAAAAATTCTCTACAACGACACTTAATATGAAACGGAGGGAGTACATGATTTAAATAAACAATAAGTGACATAATTAACATGATAAGAAAACTCATCTTATCAAAAGTTGTTTAGCCACATATACAGATGGATGGATACTGGTGGAGCTAGGAATATTGAGTGATTCGCAATGTAATAGTTCGTGGAGAAATAGAGATATACACACTGAGTTATTTATATAAGCACTTCAGTGTTATTATTGAAAAATTAAAACGTAATATTCATGTAGGTCTTGAATTTTGTAAGACCAGAAGCGAAAGAAAAAAAATGGGCTGCCTTATAAATTAAAAAAAAACTTAAATATATATGTCAAATAAAAAATATAAATATTCAAAGTAGTGAAAAGATAAAAATACATTGTCTCAAAAATAATTCTTCTTGCAGTTTTATTAGCAAACTCAGTCATCAAATATGGGTAGTCCAATCTTTTAGCCATCTTCTTTTCAGTCGATATGATCACTAAACTATTTAATCTCTCTTTGACATACTCGATCATAGATAAGATTTATGAGTCTTAACTTCGAAAATTTTCTTTCTGTCGATGCAGCTGAAATAGAAATTGTCATCATTATATATGATATGCAGTCTATGTATTAGGGTAACAAGTATCCATCTTCTTAAGAAAATCCAATATTTCAGCAAGCTTCTGAATTTTTGTCGCTAAACTCCCGCTTAAAAGCTTCAACTCATAAATAATTCATTACCATCAATATCATAACGATTACCATGCTTGAGAAAAGCTTCAAGGATGGTACAAGAAACCATCGATTCATCATCATTAGTCAATTTCAGCTTCTTCAGATCAAACAAAAATCCAAAAGTTTTTTTCATAATTTTGGAGTTGATCAAACTGTTTTTTCGAAAGAAACCAAACGCTGATCCACAATTTTAATGAAGTAGTTGATTCTGAATTTTTCTTCTACTGTAAATATCACACATTTGTCATGTTTTCTAGGGTCTTCATCATGATATTGTGTTTTTTTAATGAACCGTTTTACTTTCACAGAGAACATAAGATCAGTTTCCATAATAATTGCAATCTTTTCAGCTTTTATTTTTGCTGATTGGAAACTTATTTCTCTATAGTCTTTAAAATAACAAAATACGACCTTTCATTTGATCAATGTGATATTCATATCTTCTGATTATAGGATCTTGCTTACTTTGTTAACAACAAACAATAGCTCATACCAAACAACCATTCCCATCAAAAACTAAAAGCTTTCGATTCCATAGATTTCACCCATTGCAAGAGACTCATCATCACTTCTTGTTCCTGGATGTGCACTATTTTCAGCCACATAAAACAAAGCATCTCGTATTTGTGGAGCCTGAAATCGTATTGCTTTAACACTTTTGATGCGGCTTTCCCAACGAGTTTGTGATAATGGTTTTATCATAACACCATTCACAATTTTCTGAAAACTTCAGAGTTGTTTGTAAAAGAAGCAAACAAATTATAGATGCGCTGAATAATTCCAAAAAATGAAACTGGTATCGATGATGAGGAAGCGATATCAGAAAGTACAAGATTGAGACTATGACAACCACATGGTATGTAAACAGCCCTAGGATTAATTTCAAGCAACCTCTTCTGTACTCCTTTAACTTTCCCTTTCATGTTTGATCCATTATCATAACCTTGCCCTCTTATGTCATCTATACTCAGCTCAAGACTATGCAACACATCTTGAAGGGTGTCAAAAAGTATCCCTCCTTCTTTGTCTTTGACTTCTAAGAATGTCAAAAAAAATTCTTCAATCTTTGAAGAAGTCTCAGAAATATCCACACATCGGGTAACCATAGACATTTGTTCTCGATGACTGATATCAGATTTGGTATCAAGAATAACTGAAAAATATACAGCATGTCAAATTTTTTTTAAGATCATTTGTTTGATCTCATTCCCAATAATCTCTATCATCTCATTCTGAATCATGTGACTGAGGTAATGATAATGAGTGGCACGCTTATCGATCCGTCTAATGTGCTCTTTCATCACTGGATCAAAATTTGCAAATACTTCAATCATGCCTTAAAATTCTCATTACCATTTACATAGATCTTATCACTACTTCCACGAAAAGCAACATTTTATTTAGAAAGAACTTTTACCAATGTAATTATCCTCAGCAACACATCCCTCCAGTGTTTTTTCTCTTTGTTGATCTCTTCTTGAATATACTTATCAATTGTTTGATTCTTCTGTAATCTCTCTTCCAACTCTACCCACTCAATCATGCATGTGATATGCTTATGACCTTTTTCATGTTCTTTAAGAAGTTTCGAAACATTTCTCCAGTCATCAAACCCAGTAGTTGCCAACAAATTCGTAAGTTTGTCTTGCATAAATAACTTATAGCAAAAACAAAAGGTTTTGTCTTTCACTTTAAATAAAGTAACCATCGCCTATCTTGTTTCTCTCAATTCCTTATTTTTCTAGTATAAGACCAATGAGAAAAACATCTGCTTAAATTATCCCTTGGAAAACGATAATCAATAGAAGGTCTTGCCATTAGACCATTTTCAACCATAAAATCTTTCAATCTTTAATCAATTTTCCCCAACTTCCAGAATCATTTATATCTCCATCTATCTGATACTCTTTAACACCATATGTGTTATCCTCTTCATTCTCGTCAAACTCATGTTCATTTCCATGTTCATTCTTGTTTTCAGCTTGATCATGATCAAGCCCAGTAGCTTCTTCAATATTTTTATTAATCTCTTCCTCTACTGATTCATCAGGCATAGAAGGTTTAGATTTGTTTACATACCTTAACATGGAACCAGCCACTGAATTTGTGAGTGCTTCTTGTCTCTTCTTATTTCTTATTTTGTCTGCACCTCCCATCTCACTTTTTATTCGCTTTGAAGACATTGAACTACAAAAAAATATGTAAAAAAATATATCGATATAAAAGTAAGACAATAAATAAAAAGTAACACCTAATGAGATTATATTTGGTTGAAAATTAACAAACCTTGATGATGATTGAAGATCAAAGTTTTTCAGATCACAAGAATAAGAGGATGATATCACGCAAATTACCCTAAGCAGTGAATTACTCTCTCAAATAAGAGGTTCATTTGTAGTACTTAGGGATCGAATCTACAAGGAGCTAGGGAACCAATTAAATCTATTAAGAGTGAATAAGAATAGGTTGGTTTATGATTTTGAAGTAAATAACAATGTAGTAATCCTAATTGAGCAAGGCAGTTGCTCTACTAAATTGATTGAGTTTTTTGATGGAATGATGGTTTGCTAGACTTAGGGTTTTTGTTCACGTATCAGAGATTATAATTCTATAGGTGCTAAACAGTTGTATGCATGATTTTAAAGAGCTTCAACTTTAATAAGAACGAATCTATAAGATTTCACCCTCTAGATTCGCCTTGTGACTAGATCTGATAATCTCACCTTTCAGTTTGATTAATTAGAAACTGTCGATCGATTATTCTATATGAATATCAATCGATACACCTTTTCTCTGTCGATCAATTATTCTATGGGAATATCGATCGGCAGAGGTTTGAACCCGAGTTGTTAAAAAGCATAACTTACACCTAACCACTGCACCATAGAAACTTTTTAAAATTAAGGGCCAATTTTTTTTTATATAAACACAGCGGTCGGACGCCAGTGCTTCTGCCGCTTCCCCTCAGGGCCGGTACTTCCAATATTATAAAAGTGAGTTATGTTTATATATTTGCGTATTTCAAAGGAAAATAATAATGAAAAGAGAGAATGATGAAATGTGAGAGAGATCTAAATTATTATTCATATTCTTCTCTTCTTCTTACGACTCTGTTTATAGAAAAGGAGAGTCGGTGCAATCATAAGAAAAGGACAAAACAGAAAAAGATGATGATGCAAAAACATCACTTGGACACATGATAAGTGGGTAATACGTGTATGAATAAGGATAATTATATGTAACATTCCCCTTTGAACATCCATCTTGTATTATGTAGTGCCTCATTAAAAACCTAGTCATGAAAAAATTCATTTGGAATAAAAACAATGATAAAGATAAAAAGAGTACACTAACGTAATCTTCGCCTAAGAAGAATGGACATAGCTTATTCTTTATAGGTTACACAAATGCCACATTCCAATACCGTAGATGTGTGTTTCGGAATGTTGTAGTAGGAAGGGTCTTTGTGAACGAGTCAGCTGGATTGTCGCATGACCATATATACTCGATGTCCATTTCTCTATTTTTCTCGAGCTCTCGTATGTATGAGAAAAATCTTGGAGGGATATGCTTTGTTCTGGTGCTCTTGATATAGTCTTCTTTTAGGTGAGCAACACAAGTCAAATTTTCATCATAGAAAAGAATATGAATAAAGACAAAGAAGAGGATTATGTCCTAATAATTACAACTGTGGAAGAAATAAAAAAGAATTTCAAAAAAGTGAACTTGGTTGTGTAATGAATAAACAAACTAAAAATTCATATTGCATATACGACATGAAAGGACATTGTTTATATATAAAAATACTTACTCACTATCCAGTATAAAAACAAAGCAAAAGAGAAGGAATGTGAAACTACTTTTGTTAGATTTTTTATAAAAATAGAAAATTCCAAGTTTTATATGTAAAAACTAGAGTCATCCCGCCCTACGAGCGGGATATATTTTTGTTGATTTTATAGTTTGTGTTTTAAAGTTTATTTTTGTAAGAGATGTGTATGATAATGATTTCTTTTTCTTTTATAAAGTTTTAGGTGAGGAATGATTATATGTGGTAAGATATATTTTGCTTGTGTACAATAGTGTTTTTCTATATTAAGAGTTATGGGATTGATATGTTGTCAAGACTTCATAGTATTCATGCTGTTTTCTGTAAAAACAAAATTGATCCTATATTCGATATCAATTTTATTTTTCCTAATATTAATTCTCGTATAGAGTAAGTAAATATTTTCTTTTAATTTAATCATCGATCTGAACGATTTTGGTATATTTTAAATCTTCTATGTTACAATTGAAATACAAAGAATAGAAAAGCACATTGATACAATATTTAATCATATGTTTAAATAGAATCCTGGACAGCTAAGTTTTCTTTATTTAAGAAAAACAATTCTTTTAACTTTTCTATAGCAAATATCTAAGAGACTTAAACAATACTCAAAACATCAAAAATATTTAAAATATTTATTCATCATACATCCAAATATGCAAAACAAATTAATTTTTATGTTAAATTAAGGTATTTTGGTATACATTCCTCAAATTTATATGTTAGATATTATTTTTTTTTGAGCAAATGTTAGATATTATTTTATCTTTAGATTTAAGAAATTTAAAGTATATATAAATTTAAAAGTTTTTAAAATAATTTAAGCGGATTATCTGAACCCAAACAGAACCCCCAAAGTTCCTAACCAAACTCCAATCAAAATTTATAAATACTTGAATGGGGATGAAATCTTGAACCCTGAAAATCCAACATCTGAATATACCCAAACCGAACCCGAATAGGTACCCAAACGCTTACTCAAGAATCATCAGATTATGATACTTACTAAAAATCAATCGTGTTTTAGGGAGTTATGTGTGAGATAATAAACAAAGTCCCACATTGGATAATTAGACAAGGAGTGTCTAATATATAAAGAGAAGTTCAACTCTAATAGTAGGAGGCCTTTTGGGAAGGTAACCAAAAGTAAATCCATGCGGACTTGGCTATTAGGCCCAAAGTGGACAATAACGTACTAATATGATAATATAGAGTTGGACATGGGCTTTAACAAACCCAACAATTGGTATCAGAGCGGTTCAAAGAAAACCAAAATATCCTTTAAGATGGAAAAGGACCCTTCGAGTAGGAAGAGGAGGTCTGTGGCAGAACTAGTTAGAATATCATGGAACATGTGATGTTGTAGGACATTCTCAAAGGAAACCCTGTGATTAAGGAGAAACACATGCGATGAATGTGGTCCTTAGTTTAAGGGGGAGAATGTGAGATAATAAACCAAGTCCCACATTGGAGAATTAGACAAGGAGTGTCTAATATATAAAGAGAAGTCTAACTCTAATAGTACGTGGCCTTTTGGGAAGGTAACCAAAAGTAAATCCATGCGTACTTGGCTATTAGGTCCAAAGTGGACAATATCGTACTAATATGAGAATATAGAGTTGGACATGGGCTTTAACAAACCCAACATTATGGTCATCCAGTTTAACTAATTCACGACTACTTTTCAATAGTTTAGATTGTCTAAATTGGTACATGTTTTGTCTCATAGTACTTGTTTTTAATTGCGACTATTGTTTCAATCTGCGTTGAGATTGTGTCGTTGGTATGTTGGAAAAAGCAGAGGTCCTTTAATTCCCAGTTACTTCAGTTCCCGCTTCTAGTGTTCAATAGTAGACAAAATATACAAAAATCATTGTATTCCGAGGAACTGAACCACTCAAGTTCTGGTGGTTATGTCCACATCATCAAATAGCATAAAGACTTAACATAATTTATGTAGAAAACTTCTTCTACCGTAGCTTTGATGATTTAAACATAATCAACAAAATTAGAGTTTTCTCTGTAGGGAAATTTCTCAACAACGGCTCTATGTCTAAATCATTCGAAGCTTTGTCTTGGATTCCATTAGATTGGTGATTTGATGAAGAACATATGAACATCAATGACTATTTCATAAGAGGAAAATCTTCAATTTGGGTTTCGTGGAGGTCTTCGTCGGCCAAAGCATCACGTCTGTGGTGTATCTGTTCCGTAGTCCAGCACAGATGCAATTCGATAGATCTGTTGTGTGGGCTTTTTCAGAGATATTACAGCCCAAATTGAGCAGTGGTCTTTTGTATAATTTAGACATGCAGATGTGTTAGTTTGTGTTGAATCTATTTAGTGACGTGGCACCTCCTTATGAAAGATAATAATTATATATATATATATATATATTTTTTAATATTCTTACATTTTATTAAATAAATGTTTTTTTTGCTTAACGATTGTTAATGTATTTGCGTGCTGTCTTAAGATAAATAAAGAAAACAGCTAGTGTAAATACAATAACCTCTCATTCAAACATTTATATGGTTTTCGTAAATTAAATTTCAATAGGAATACAATTTGAGGCATTATATTCTCAAAATCTCACATGAAATTGGTAAGTTTTAAAGATGTTTACATAAATGAATATCATGCTGAAACTATGAGTAAATTTTGAAATATTTTTGTTTGCATTACATTGGAGAAGAGACATATACTAGAACGTAATAAAACATAGTTTATGTTATTTCCAAGGTAGGAGTGTTGATTTACGATTGAAGTTATATAATGTAAATTATGTTTTGATTTTATGTGGGTTTTCAGATGTAGGATACTTATAAGATCTCCATAAATCTTTGTAAAAAAATCAGATACATTTAGAGTTGGTGGAATTGTGATCTTGCCTTTCCAAAAGCATACTTTAGTTGCATTTCCTTCAAATCATGCACAAATTATTGAGTATGAAACATGATGGGAATGTGTATGGCTTGAATTGATGGTTCATTACATACAAAAATAAGTGGAATAATTAAAAAAAAAAAATCAGCAAAAGTATTTGAAGAAAAAGATGTATAGGTTTCCTATTTCAAATAATGTTATGTCAAGATTGATAGGAAATATAATATACTCCCAAATGTTTTCTCCAAGATTGAAGAGTTCGAGAAGAACCAAAAATTGGATATCATTTTATATATATATTTTCATATGGCAATGCATCCAATTTGTTCATAAAAGCGCATCTAACTACAAAATTCAGAAAACTTGTATATAATATCAATACAATTCATTTACATATCTGGAAATATATCTAAATCATAAAAAACATAACTCTAATACATAAAAAAATTATATAATCTAACAAAAAAGATACGAGAGGTCTGAGATTTGTGGTTGAATGATAAGAAGACAAATATGGGACATCAACACATTTTAGGTTTGATCCACGGCTATGCAAAACTAAGTTACATTGTTCATGGACACCCACATAGATATGAACTCATTTTTACAGCCCATTTGCATATCCGAAAAGAAGATCAATATGTATACTTCACATTCTCTTGGGTTAGTAGTATGGTCAAGAAATGGACTGGTCAAAAGTTGTTTTGCTACTCATGAGACACAGGTGCACCCTGCTTGGTGTCAAGGTTGGATCACAGAAAATCTCTCTTTCTTAGTAAGATATAAAACTTATTCATTAATGTGAACAAAGAGATAGTCTCCACAGAAACGATATGATTAAGTTAAAACATAAATTTATTGAGTGAATGACTCAATAAAGTCATTACTATATATATATATATATATATAATAATGGTTAATTATGAAAAAAAATTTTACAGCAATTTGCAAATATGCTTTATCAAAAGAAAACTTGCAAATATGTAACAACTTACAAATTGTTACATAGTATTACACAACCAGGGGCATATCCACTCCTTGGTAAGATGGAGCACGTGTCACATGCTAAGTTATAAGACTAGCAGCAATGGGCATGTTTAATTATAAATTCAGTAGTTGAAAGTCCACAGTGAGGATGTTGAGCTTTTTGTGAATCAAATGTGGATTCAAAATGAGATGAAACCATTCAACATGTTGAATGCTGCGAAAATAGAACCCACAAAATAGCTGTCAACACATAAGAGGAAGAGATAGGTGAGAGAGCCAAGTTATGACAAACATTATCCTTTTAAAATTATGCTGCCATTTCGTTGGCTATTTTAAATCTTAGAGATTTTCTATCTATTCAAATTATTAGAACTCAATTATTTTGTAACAATAATTTTTAAAGAAACAAAAATTTATATCAAAATTCATAATATTTTATGGTCAACAAATAGAGACCAATTTTATTTCATTTGGATAAAAAACATCAATTTCACATAAATTCCCATTAATCTCCAGTCAACTTTTTGTGTGTTTAAACCTTTTTTGGTTAAATGGATCAAAATAATGATCCTTTTAACATTCAATATTCGAGTAATTTTCCTTTTATGATCAATCCGAGGCAAGTGGTTTTAGTACACTACATCTATTTCAACTGAGATATTACCCGTATTTGCAATTCATGTGCGTGCTAGATCTGAATTACGTGATTAGTCACACACATATGGACAAAATTCAAAATGTTTCATGATTAAAAATTTTTAATTTGTTGTTTATGATTGTGTTTATTGTACCAAATAATTGTGTTTTTATTTGAGTTTCTTGTGCCAAATGAGCTGTGTATTTTTAATTTGTTGTTTTGTGTATTATATCATGTGTTTTTAAATCTTGTAGTTTTATTTATTTTAATAATATTACTTTTAAAAAATAGTTAATAAAAAAATTATTTATAAATATGTCATTTAAATTATTTACGTTAATTATATAATATATAGCTATTCAATTATAAAATATAAGTGGTGGTATGATGTTGAATTTTATTAAACAAAATTATTGTAAATGTTAAAATGAATTAGGTGATGATGTGGAATATTAAAAAGAAAAAATGTGTTATTTTTTTATCATTGTGGACAGTCTAAGAATTTCTTACAAAAGTAGCTATTGTGGAATTGCCAGCTCTGCTGATTAAAAGAAATTGTCAGTGTTCCATGTAACTCTAGTTCATACTGTGTACATGTTTTTGTTTTTCAGATTTTTACACATTATATTGTATTTTAGTCATTTTTTTGTCCTTTAGTACCTAACAGAATATTATTTCCTCCGTTTCTTTAATATTAGTTTTTATATTTTTTTCAATAGAGAAATTACTTTATTTATGTTTTACTTTAAAAGTTATTTTATAAGTTTGTATTTTTTAGTATTTAAATAAAGATAATAACTAAAACGAATAATTTTCATAATAAAGATATATAATATTAAAATTTTGATATTAACTAAAAATATTTAAAATTATAAAAAAATGTCATCTTTTTATTTGACTTAGTTTTAAAATAAAATATAAAATTTAACATTTAAAGAGTATGATATTCTTAAAAATTATAATATATCATAAATTTTTTAAAATAACGTAGTTAATTATTTTAATATATATATATATATAAATATATATATTTATTTATTTCTGATAATACTTAACAAATATATATTGTGCCCATGTTAAATTATTTTTGTGGGTCTACCTTGTACACAGCTCCCTTTCTTAAAAAAAAAAAAAGAAGAGTCGTATCATTACACTATAGAGATGTTTGTCTTCCTTCCACGGTGCGTAGCATGTCGTTTTAATTTCCGAAACGAACTACCTTCCGTTTATGTCAAAGCCTGATGTTGCTGCCCAGTCTTGCAACTTCAGACAACCAGCAGTTATCACTTCTCTTCCTACTAGCTTTGTCCTAGTTTAATACTTTTATGGAATTCGTAACAAAATAGTTGGAGAGATTCACTAGCTGGGTCATTTACTAAAAATGGCTATGGACTTGAAGCTTATTGCAGCAGGGTTACGACATTGCGGGAAGTTGCAAGCTTTTAAGCGTGGGGAATCAATTCAAGCTCAGCTAATTAAACAAGGGATATCCAATAACGTGTTCCTTGCAAACAACCTTATCTCCATGCATCTGGACTTTAGGTCGTTGGTTGATGCACAGAAACTGTTCGACGAAATGACAGAGAGAAACATCGTCACTTGGACAACGATGGTCTCTGGGTATACAAGCGGTGGAAAACCCAACAAAGCTATTGAATTATACAGAAGCATGTTAGATTCGGAATCAGAGACGCCTAACGAGTTTTTGTTTTCTGCGGTTTTGAAAGCTTGTGGGTTAGTGGGTGATCTTCAGCTAGGTCGT
This sequence comes from Eruca vesicaria subsp. sativa, assembly GCA_932364175.1. NCBI lineage: Eukaryota > Viridiplantae > Streptophyta > Magnoliopsida > Brassicales > Brassicaceae > Eruca > Eruca vesicaria. Next base: position 344,981 of record CAKOAT010380710.1, read on the forward strand.
TTGATTCACGAAAGAATTGGTAAAGAGAATATGAAAGGTGATGTTGTTTTGATGAATGCTGTTTTAGATATGTATGTTAAGAACAGGAGACTAAGTGAAGCTAATAAAGCTTTTCTAGAGATTTCACAACCTAATTTAACTTCATGGAACACTCTCGTTTCTGGTTATTGTAAAGAAGGTTTGGTTGGTGAAGCGGTTCGTTTGTTTCATCGGATTCCTCAGCCAAATGCTGTGTCTTGGAACTGTTTAATCTCCGGGTTTGTCGATAAAGGTAGTCCTCGTGCATTGGAGTTTTTAGTTATGATGCATAGAGAAGGACTCAAGCTAGATGGTTTTGCTTTACCATGTGGTCTTAAAGCTTGCAGCTTCGGTGGCTTGTTAACAATGGGGAAACAGCTGCATTGTTGTGTCCTAAAGTCGGGTTTGGAGTCTAGCTCGTTCGCACTCTCTGCTCTTATCGATATGTACTCTAACTGTTGCTCTCTAAGTGATGCAGTTGATATATTTAGTCAGGCATCTCATAGTACTGTCGCTGTTTGGAACTCTATGCTCTCTGGATTTTTGATCAATGACGAGAATGAAGCGGCGTTGGGGATGCTTTTGCAGATGTATCAGTCAGGTTTGAGTTTTGATTCCTACACTCTAAGTGGTGCGTTAAAGATATGCATCAACGTAATCAGCTTGAGACTCGGGCTTCAGGTACATGGTTTAGTTGTGATCAGTGGTTATGAGTTAGATTACATAGTAGGAAGCATTCTTGTTGATCTACACGCAAACGTTGGGAATGTACAAGATGCGCATAGACTGTTTCATAGGCTTCCAAATAAAGATATCATTGCTTTCTCTGGCCTGATAAGAGGCTGTGTGAAAGCAGGTTTCTATTCTTCAGCGTTTGATCTGTTTTTAGAATTAATCAAACTGGGACTTGAAGCTGACCAGTTCATCATCTCGAGTATTCTCAAAGCCTGTTCAAGTTTAGTGTCTCTTGGGTGGGGCAAGCAGATTCATGGGCTGTGTGTAAAGAAAGGTTATGAAGCAGAGCCAGTCACAGCGACAGGACTAATAGATATGTATGTAAAATGTGGCGATATAGACAATGGTGTTGTGTTGTTTGATGGAATGTTGGAAAGAGATGTCGTGTCTTGGACAGGGATAATTGTTGGTTGTGGACAAAACGGACGAGCCAAAGAAGCTATTCAGTATTTCCGCGAGATGATTGATTCTGGAGTTGAACCAAATGAGGTAACATTTTACGGGGTTCTCTCTGCTTGTCGACATTCTGGACTGCTTGAAGAAGCAAGGTTCATACTCGAATCAATGAAATCTGAATATGGTATTGAACCGTGTGTAGAGCATTATTATTGTGTAGTTGATCTTCTTGGTCAAGCGGGGAGGTTCCAAGAGGCAGGGGGAATCATAAACGAAATGCGGTTTGAGCCTGATAAAACGATATGGATGTCTCTGCTCACTGCTTGTGGAACTCACAAGAACACTGAACTGGTTACTGTAATAGCTGAGAAATTGCTCAATACTTTTCCGGAAGATCCATCGATTTATACATGTATTTCAAATGTTTATGCAACTATGGGAATGTGGGATCGGTTAAGTGAAGTGAGAGAAGCTGCTAAAAGGTTAGGGACAAAAGAATCTGGCATAAGCTGGATCGATATTGCTTGACGCAAAGTGTGAAATTGATGTTTCATTTAATATTCCTAAACTTATTTCCTTTAAAAAATATTGTTTTCTACTGATTTTTAGTCATTGTCTAAGGAACCTGAATAGGTCAAGTACTAGAAGTCTAGAACTTCTTCCATAGTGCGACGTCAGTTTGTCTGTTAGTAGCTTAACTCAGTTTAGGTATTTCTGAGATCCCTACAGGAGGGATGGGTGGACACGGATCGGATATCCAGGTTTTTTAAGGTATTTGTGATTTGTTTTGAAAGTTACGGATATCTAATTTTGGTATTTGCTTTACTTCGGAAAAATACGGATATCCGGAAAATAAATAGATATTTCCGGATATTTATCAATATTTACGGATATCTCATCCGTTTTGATTAATACAAATAATCTTAAAATTTTGATACAAATTTGCTTCACAAAAATATTTTTTTGCATGATATAAAAAATAAAAATTAAAAGAACTAGTGAATTTACATATTTTGTATTTTTTAAGTTTAAGTTACAATTATAATAACACAAAAGTTTAAAAAAAATATTATTGTCATAAATGTTTTTCTTTTTTTATGTAATACTTTTATATAAGTAATAATGTGAATAGAATTTTTCAAAATCATGTGTTAAAATAATAATTATATAATTTTATACATTTAAAATTTTAAATATAAACAAGATATAAGTATATTTATATATTTCTGGATTGGATCAGATATCCGGTTCCCAAATTTTAATATTTGTGATTTGCTTCGATTTTAACGGATATTGATTTTTAGTATTTGCTTTGATTCGAAAGTTCACGGATATCCAGAATTTTTGGATCGAATCGAAACGAATAACGATTGGAATCAAATTTAACAGATAAAATATCTAGCCCTAAGGAGGATCTGGAGGTGTCTTGATCTCTTTATATTACTTTCTCAAGTTAGATCATATAGGTTCCCTATTTAAATGCCGTAAAAAAAATTCCTATTTAAATATAATAAAAAGTTCATGTTTGCTTTGCAATGAACAGTGTTTCTATCTCATGGAAACTAGGAGGTAATACATTTTAAAATAAATTATTTCTAAAATAAAAGTCCAAGTTTTAGTTTTTGTTTTTTAGTATAAACATAAATATTTTTTCATAAGTTATATTTCTTTTAGCTTATCTATTTTTATTTTTAGAATTACATTTTGTTACATTTAAATTATAAAAATAAATTTTATTTATTTTATATTACATTAATGATTATGTTTATTTCAGTATATATATTTATGAATTTTAGTTTTTTCTTTTAGTTAACACATACTAAAAATAATAAATTATTTTCTTAATTAGCTTAATAAAATATGAATTATATCTACATTTCAGTGATATAAAATAATTTATTAATTATCTTAAGGAATCAACTAAAATTGTTCAACCAACATATTTTATTATGATTCTATACGAATAAATGTACTAATTTGATTAGCATTTTCATATTTATCATCATAATTTGAACACTTAATTAAAAAGTATATTCACAATTAATTTGTAAATATAAATATTTACATATTTTTATCTTACAATTCTGAGTTTTTTTGAAAATTTTATATCACTACAAAAAACATGAGTTTAACGAGGAAATTTTACTAGTAGTTAACTAGGACTTTACGACGAAGTGAATTTCCTTGTAAAATCCTCATAAATTTGTGAAGAAAACAATTCATCGTAAAGTCAATATAAATTTACAACGAAGGTACAAAGAAGAGAAAATTTATCGTAAAGTTTACGACGAATCATGTTACCATTCTTTTAAGTAAAAACATTTCTTAAGTGTAATTCACCTAACAAATTTCGTTGTAAATACTTTGTAAACAATATGTTAAAGAGTTGTAAAATCCTACTAAAATCTTTCTTTATAAATCTGTAATTACACTTTCACCTATCTAATTCGAAAATTTTCTATATATATATATATATATATATATATATATATATATATATATATAGCTATTCCCATTCCAAAGAAACACACAAACCAAATATATTAGAAAAAAATCAAGAAAAATATTTTCGAGTTGCAGAGTTGAATGTATACGCACAAAGATTCTGCTGGTAGAGTGACATATCTATTTCTTAGCGGGCTAAAAATGTTCATGTACCAGGCAGGTTGTACAACGATCATGTTCTGTCTTTGTCGGAAGTGCGAAAACTAAAAATTTGCCCTGAAAACATTTTGTAAACAGAGATTTCAATATGGAGAGGATTATGGTGGAAATTAAACTAGTAGTAGTAATAGTAATTTAGGATGCTGGTAATAGTGAAAAACCAAATCAGTTGCACAATGAATATAGTTACCATTAGAAGGAATATATAATAGATCATGATAGGGTTCACAAAATAGTTACCATTATATTCTATATATAGCAAACTTTTTATGTTTGCCTTTTATCATCCCAACAACTTTCATTTATATGGAAGTCTTTTATTTCATTTTTATAGGGATGTAATCGTCTTATTCGTCCTCTTCCGTGACCACAATTTCTATCACGTCTACATCCTCGTCCTTTCCTTTTAGAAGAACATGATAGTTTATTATAATAAAAAATGTCAGTTTACATGGATGATTTATATAAACTCTAATTATTTTGTGAATCCTTTCTTTCAAGATTTTAATTTACTTTTCTTTCAAGGATTTAATTTTCCTTTCGTTCAAGGATTAAATTACTCAAAGATCTTCATGATCTTTTCTCATGATACATCTCATCTTATAACTCTCATTAAAGTGGAGTACAATACCATGGCTTTATCTTTTTCTCATCCGTTATAGTTTTCAACTTATCGATGAATTCTAAAAGCTCGTTTTCTTTCAGGCCCATTTTTGCACCCACTGTTTAAGTCATATAATTATTTATCGTAGTATCAAGGGAATTTATTTCGAGTTTTGTCAAATTCAACATGATATTTTTATTCATAGAATAGCATATTAAAAATATAACAAAGATGAGAACTGAAATGCAAAGTTTAAATGCATAAATTAGAGACAAAAATTAAAGGCATAAATTAAAGTACAGAAAATTAAAGAGCATAAATAAAATTAGAGGCTTAGCGTGCTACATGATCCGTATATTTATAATTTGAGTGATTCTGAGTTTCCATGTAGTCTTTTTTTTTTTTTTCTAATACCTTAACCAATTTCTAGTGTATTGGATATGAAGTTTCATTTCTTTTATTAATAGACTCACTATTTGCAACGTTTTGCATAGTGGCTCTGCAGTTTCTCCACCCATATTAATAAACTTCAGTTACAAGTAGTGACATACATTATGTAAGTCCAGACAGTTTTAAATCATTACACCTTTTGCTTTGGATTTTTGCAAATTTGACTCAAAATTCAAAGTCAAACACAAAACTAACATTTCTTGGTTTTTTGATTTTTCGTTTGTCTTATTCACCCCATCTGTTCACATTATTTATGAAAATGCCATTACATTTTTTTTTCTTGAAAATTGTTTTTTTACTCTCTCAACCTCATCATCTTCAAGTATTTACAAGATTAACATTGCCATCAATACCCTAACTACCATGAACAACCATTTTGAAGCTCTTAATGCACCTAAAATCGATTTAAACTCTCTCTTTCTCAATTGTTATGAACTAAAAACAACAAATCTTTCACTTTGTCTCCATATTCATACAAAAAACTCAAGCTTTTGAATCAAAATTTTTTATGCTTGATAGAGCCAGTTAAGCATACAATTCTTGGTGAGTTACTTTCATTTGATATTCTCGGTGGTTGGAGAAGACTTTGTGTGCTAAGAAAGTCATCTCACCTAGTTTAAGGTATGAAATGAAATTTTTTCCAGATCTGTTCGCGTAGAAGACTTACTCGTAAGTCTTCTGGATGTGCTGGACGACTTACTTCTAAGTCTTCCAGCTTTGTATCTTAAAAAAAAAAAAATCTGGACGACTTATAAGTAAGTCGTCTAGGAAAAACGGGCTAGTTTTGCATTTGACCAAATTGTGTCAGATATCTGACTTTTCCTGGACGACTTACCAGTAAGTCGTCTCCGGGAAAGTTAAAATTTCAATATTTTATTCAATCTAGACGACTTACGGATAAGTCGTCTTAGGTTAGTTTTGTAATTGAAAAAAAAAACTTTAATTTTAATTTTTACCAGAAGACTTAATTTAAAGTCGTCTAGTCAGACGAATTATTTTAAAGTCGTCCAGTCAGATGACTTCTTCTAAAGTCATCTGAGATAAGTAAAGTCGTCCAGATTTTTTTTCCGGTGAAACTTTGCTTATCTCGGACGACTTTCGAATAAGTCGTCATACTGGATGACTTTAAATTAAGTCTTCTGGGAAAAGTTAAAATTAAAGTTTTATTTTTCAATTACAAAACTAACCTATGACTACTTATCCGTAAGTCGTCTATATTTAATAAAATATTGAAATTTTAACTTTCCCGGAGATGACTTACTGGTAAGTCGTCCAGAAAAAGTCAAATATCTGACACAATTCGGTCAAATGCAAAACTAGCCCATTTTTCCTAGACGACTTACTTATAAGTCGTCTAGATTTTTTTTTTTAACATACAAAGCTGGACGACTTAGAAGTAATTCGTCTCATTTAAATTTCAATTGCAAAAATGACCTGTCTGGAAGACTTATAGTTAAGTCGAATTGACGACTTACGATTAAGTTGTCTGGACGACTTACATGTATGTTGCCTGCGTCAATGACTAATAATTAAGTCATCTGGAAAGTCTTCTAGCTGGATGACTTTCCAGACGACTTAATAATTAGTCTTCTACTAAGTCGTCCTGGCTTTATGAGTATGTATTAAGAATTTGTGTTAGTCTTCTTAGATGACTAATAATTAAGTCATCTGGAAATTCTTCCAGCTAGATGACTTTCCAGAAGACTTAATTATAAGTCTTCTACTAAGTCGTCCAGGCTTTATGAGTATGTATTAAGAATTTGTGTTAGTCTTCTCAGATGACTAATAATTAAGTCATCTGGAAAGTCTTCTAGCTAGATGTTTGATCTTCTTTGAATTTTACTAAGTTTTATTGGTTGAATAGAGTGATAAAAATATTTGATCAAATCGCGTAATGTTTGATCTTCTGTGAATTTTACTAAATTTTCTTGGTTGAATAAAGTGATAAAAGTATTTTTTGAATTACTTGTATTTTTAAAAGTGTTAAATAACTTCATGATATGTAAATCTCATATTTTAAAAATATTTGTTCTCCCTTAATTTTACTAAATTTGACTAAGTTTTTCAACACAACCTTGTAAAACATGTAATATGCTTTAACACCAATGATGATTTGTTGGAAGAAAGGTTAAAATGCTTCTTAAAATGTTGTATCAATATGAGGCTACCAACATTCTTGTTTATCAAGATAAGCAGAAGGCCATTATGATTTATTATTGCATATGGGAGATCCAAAAGATGAAAAAGCAAATGAAGTCTATTATTTCATTGATTTATACATGTGTAAACACATTGTTAGCACACATATCACATCTTGGGAACTGATTTTACAAAACTATAATAGATCATTCCTTTACAAAGACAAGCTTGGACTCCACTTGATATGAAAGAAGACAGCGTCAGAAAACTTTCAGGAAGTCCAGACAACTTCCAGACGTCTTACAGGAATTCCAGATGACTTACATGAATTTTAGATGACTTACAGGAATTCCAGATGACTTACAGGAAGTCAGACGACTTCCAGGTGAGTCGTCCCAGAAGTCTTCCAGATCTGAAAAACCTGCATTTCAAGCCCAGATCTGAAAAACCTGCATATCAAAAAACATTCAAATGGCTTAAAACACACAGAAAATGAGTGAAAGATTAGATATATATACTTTTATAGAACACATAATATACATATCCAAATGAAGATGAGAACCATCTGATTAAAAACCTACAAAAAAAAGATAGATTAGTGAGAAAAACATGAGACATAACTGAAAAATTCATATAAAGTTAATAGATCTATCTTTAAATGAGTGGAATATGAGAATCATGTGATGAAAAACCTACAAAACATGATAAGTTAATGAGAAAGACATGAGACAAAAACAATAAATTGATATAAAATTTGGTGTTTATAAGTTCAAATAGATTATAGAGAGGTTGGAGAGTTCTAGAATGATGAACATTACATTTTTTATTGCAGACATTTGAGAGGAGAGAGAATGTGTAAATTTTTCTTTATATAGGAAAAAATTAGGTTAAATATTTTCGATTCAGATGACTGAAATGTAAGTCGTCCAGGAGACTTTAATAATTTTAGCGGGAAACTAAAATATTTCTAGCAGGAAACTAAAATAAAATACTTTCGAGAAGACTTACAAGTAAGTCGTCCAGAAGACTTACAAGTAAGTTGTCTGGTTTAAATTATTCAAGCCGGAAAATAATTTTTTCTTAAATATTAGGCGGGAATATTAGTACGACTTACTTGTAAGTCGTCTGTGTAAAATTATTTACCAGACGACTGATATTTCAGTTGTCCAGACCCTAAACCCTAAACTCTAAACTAAATTGACTAAATTAACTAACTAACCACGTTATAAAATCAAATTATACTTTAATAGTGTTTACTATACACAAAAATAAACACACTGAGGTAAATTTTTAATTTTTCAAAAAAATATTTATGCTTTCGAAAATCTAACCCTAAGAAACACATATAATACTACAACATATGTTGGTGAAACCTAAAATAAAGAATATCATGACTCACTACTTTCACTCATCTATGCTGAAAACAACTCACTTTTGTTATATCTTAATTTATATCTCTTAAGACATATGTTAATTACATAATCTCATTTTTCATTTATCAAGATATTTATTACACAATTTTTAAATTATTTTTAATAAAAACTGTCCCAGACGACTTTGAGTTAAGTCGTCTGGGCAGACGACTTGCGAGGGCTAGAAACGTAAAAAAAAATACCTTTTTTTGTTTGTTCACAAGGGTTGGTTGTAATTTCAATACCCTTTTAAGTTACTTTTGCATTTTATTCAAGTTTGGGTTTACTTTTGCATTTCAAATCAAGTTTTAAGTCATATTTGGCAATTTTCCCCCTTTTGCTTGGTGGTAACAATGGAAAGCTTTATGCTAGGAAATTTCAGTTCATTGGAAACTCCTTGAAGAATCTGAAAAATTGTAGAATTTATATCAAAGCTATGAAGTTAAAACACAATGAAAGGTGAAATTTTAACTACGTGAACATGTTGTTTCGACTTCGACAATTGTCCCTCAGAACTTTCCACTCCTGTTTTCTCTACACAATATAATTTGCAGAACACAAATGTTATCAATCAGGTTCAAATAGATAACTGCAAAATCGATCATCATTACCTTATACATCAGTGATAATTGGCTGTTTCTCATCTTAGACTTACTTCTCTCTGCAAAATACTGTAAAGAGCCGCTATTACATTGCTTCAACAACTTGCAGTTCTATTCGTTGCGCCCTCTTTTGCTCAAGCACAAGTTCTTCTTCTTCTTCTGATCTAGGAAGATCAAGATAAGGCATTGTTTCTCTTTCTTAGTCTTCTTCACCATCAAAACAGAAAAACAGCCTTTTGTGAAGATAAGGCATTGTTTCTTTTCTTAGTCTTCTTCACCATCAAAACAGAAAAACAGCATTTTGTGTTGATGGCTTCAACTCATTTCATCTGCTCAACAATAACTTGTCTTGAAAATTCGCGTCTAAAAACACATGCCCAAACTTAGTCTCGTCTTGTAAAACTCTTGTCAGATTCCACTCTACCCTTCTTCATTACATCAGACAGGTTTCTCCCTTGTTACTCGAACTTCCAAACCCTAGATTCCGCTTCTCTCGCCCTCTCGTCCAATTTGTTCCCGAAATCATCAACGCTTCATGGTCTTGATAATAAAACAACATTGTCTTTACACTTCTTCACCAAACCCTCGCACTCACCACTCAGTTTCTCATTCTCTTAAAATAACTTCTACAGAGCTTGCACATTGATACTCGCTTCATGATCTTCCGAGTTCGATTACTTTTTTTTTTGAATCTCCAAAGCCTGTGGTAGAACATCGATCCTCACAACGGCGGCAGAGTTCCCATAAAAATTGGTTGAATGACCGTCAAACCAAAGAAAGTTTTGGTTTGGAAATTGGTAACGGGCCCAAAAAATTAAATTTCGGCTCGATACTGAAACGCAACGAAAAAGAATAGGCTGATGTGTAATAATTTTAGAAACCTATTTAGTGAGGCGGCATTTACAAAAAGAAAAAAGTTACTTCATATAATTAGATAGAAATGTGTTAATATATACTATTAATATCAGTTTATCAATTAATTATCTCAGATATCATGATAAATATATATTAAATCAAATTTTAAAGAGTAATAGAATTTAAACTAATAACTTATCCTAGAAGTTGGGAAATAATCAACTAATGATTTATCCTAAAATTATGGAGAATATTTTAAAAATGAAAAATATGCATATTGGTAGATTTAGTTAATATTTGTTTATTAAGTATCTTAAATACCATGATAAACAAATATATATATATATATATATATATATATATATATGAGAAAAGGTATAGCCTATGATCCTTGCTTCTTTTGTTAGCAAAGACCAGAGGCTATACCTTCAGAAGTGAAATAAATATCTATCTATCTAGTTATTATACTATAATTTCATAAGTGAATTTGTTGATTTTTTATCTTTTCCATAATTTTAGAAAAGTCATTAGTTTAACTAATATCATATTTAAATATATATATATATATATATATATAATATTTTACTAGAAACTATTTATAATCTATCGATTAAGAATTTATCACTAATTTTATATGATCTTACAGGTTATACAAATTTGCGTGCATGCAATATCGGTAAAATCACGATGTTTGGAATGCTAAATAACTTGGATCCGTATTATTAATCTTTCTGCTGCAAATATCTAGATATATGTAAAATCCTAAGATCTAAATTTATTTTAGTATTTTCATGAAATTATATGCATATAAATTCATAAGTTATTTTATAAATCGTTATAAACCAGTGTGAATTTCTACGGTGATATTAGAGCCTATGTGATTAATATTGAAATTGAATCTTGTTTGAACTTGATATGCTAGCATGTTAATAGAATCCCTAATCTGATTGTGGTATATTACGGTATAAAGTTTTGATTTATAACTAGGATCAGCATGGATGGCTGACCAAGATAAAATAAAATAAAATTAGAACCAGCATATCAAGTTAAAAAAAAAATCAGAACACCGCAACATCCATATAAGACATACGCTTTTGGTTTTGGGTGACTTTAAAACTAACTAGAAATTGATCTGCACTTCCGTGTGGATGTTTGATTTACCTTATGTTCAACGTAAATTTATAATTCGTTAGTTTTATAAAAAAAATCTCATGTACATTTTTATGTTTTATAATTTACATATAGAGTAAAATATAAGGTTTTTACTGATTTAAACCTCCAACTATATTTATATCGGAATAAAAACCTCCAATTAAAACTTTGTGTTTTTAAATCCTCAACTATTAACCCGTTAATATCGTTATCCCACCTTTAACAAAGTCGTTTTTTTCTGAAGAAAGGCTAATTTAAACGATGCGTTTCATATAATCACAAAAATGACAAGAGATGCTTACAATCAACATATATTTTAGTGATTTGAATCTTCAACTATTTATAAATCGGATGGAAAATCCCAACTAAAAATTTATGTTTTTAAACCCTCAATTATTAATCTTTAATACCTTTAACCCTCTATAAACAAAATTGTCTTCTCTGAACAGAGACCCATTAAATTTGAAACACAACGTTTCATTCAATCATTATTTTTATTATATAAACGAGGGAAATATCATAAGAACGCAAAGCTGGCTCAACTAATCCATGACAACGTCACATCCCTTAGAGAGTCTAGGAATCGATTTGATTTGGTTGATGATGGTACAGAAACTTTGCCTTAGAGTAAGTTTCTTGAGAGCTGCACCATTCTTTAGGAAGTATTTTGCTAATGTCATCTTACTTGGTGTTCCCCTGAGTGGTGTCTCATTCTTTCGCATGTCTACACCGTCAAGTGTCTTCAGTTCAACAAACTCAAGAGATGATTGGAAACATTGTGGTATTAATGAAAGATCAACCTGCTCGGTCTTTGTAAGACAATTAAATTCCTGGAAGAAAAATATAATCAGTGAGTTTGTGTTAAGAGTTGTCATAATAAACCTCAGTGTGGTTTACATGAGCGCATGAGTAAATGAGACGCACCAAGACGACGGAGTGTAGATTTGGGCAACTCTCAAGGAGGGCTGGTAACATCTCCCATTTTGTGTCTTGAAAGCAAGCTTCCAAGTAAGACAAGTTGGCGAACTTAGGTAGCTGTTCCATTTCACAGTAGTCATGAATAACCTATGGAAAAAACGGCATGAGTTCACAGAGAAATGTGATTAAAAAAATTGTACTAACAAAATGCTATTGAAAACTGAATAAACCATGTATTGTATACATACATTTAGAGTGTCAGCAGAGATGATCATGTTGCTAACTGTAGATAACCCGCTTAGAAATTTACGGAGCATAGTTATCTTGGAAGAATCATCTGTTTCCAGTGGCTCATCATATTCCACATTAAAGATAACATCAATGTTTACCTTTGCAGAAGGACCAATACTGTGTATTATGAAGCTGTCAGACCGATGATCATTGAGAGTCATACACTCAAGCCTTGGAGCATCAATTGCAACAACATGACCATCACTTTTGTCACGCTCACAATCTATTTTAAAGCTCTTTAGTGACTGGGAACGCACACTCACAGCTTCCAGAGAATCATTGTATTCACTGACTATGGTTAACTCTTCAAGAACAGGACAGCTCGATATTAAAGTCTCCAGAGTCGAATCACCAGCGTAGATGACCATCTCCAGATGCATAATCTTGACACAGGGCAACGTTACAGATTCAGGATGATCCAAAAACACGAAGCGGAGACTCAAGTTGACCAATCTCTCACACGAATAGAGAGATGGAGGCATCTTAACTAACATATCATCATCGTCAAACTCATTATAAACATTGAGATGAAGAATCCTAGGCCCAGTCACAGCATCGATCCAAGACTTGAAACGAGATTCATCATGTTCGTATAACTGATAGATCAGTTTGAATCTCTCTAAGCGTTGCTCATTTTCAGAACAAAACCTATCCATGATACTCACAAAGACATCATCATTGGAGAACGTTCTGGAATCTAAGTCCAGTACTGGAACATTCAAGCAGAGATTTCTCCATCGTTTTGATAAAACGCTGGTGCGAACCGATTCTTTGGTGGGGAAGTCAGAGAGTATCTTGCATAACAAGGAATCAGGTAGATTGCTTAACCTATCGAAGTTCCTCTGATTCTCTTTGACAGAGGTTTCACTATCCATGCCTAAGTCTGATATTTAACAAGTAAATGGGAGATGGCAAAGTTAGCAGAAAGTCAACGGATGATCTTTCCCATGAACCAGAAAAAAAAAAAAAAAAAAAAAACAAAACAGAGATGAGTTACCTTTCTGAGTAAGATAGAAACCACTATAAGTTCTCCGGCGAAACACCACACAGATTTTTCGGTGAGGATGAAGAAGAAACTCTCAGTTCGTCGGGCTGCACGAAGATGGCTGTATCAATTACAACACTGACACTAATTCAGAAGCGCCATTTATTATCGCACATAAACTTTAGTTATTTATAATTTATGAGACGTCTCCCACATGGTTAGGGAGCGTTGTTCACGTCGTCGTTAAATTATTAGGAATTTAGGCTTAGTACAATATATGTAAATCGCTTATGCATCATCTCAAAAAAAAATAATAATAAATAATAATAATAATAATAATTTCTTGAATTTACTAATGTATCATTTATTCGTAGGATTTTTAGTGATAAAACATTTAATTATTTTTAAAATCAGAAGAAAACACTCTAATTAATATTTTAACGTTTTTAATTTTCAATTTACAAATGTTTATATAATATACTTCTGTCTATTTTAGAAGTAAAATAGTTTGAAAAAAATTGTTGAGGGGTTCTATCACTAAAATCATACTAAATCATTTATAACTAGGTGTTTTGTCCGCTCATGCGGGCGTAAATATTTTATAACTATTTAATTAATACATATATTACTAATTAAAAACTATAATGAAACTTATTGGTTATGTATTATAAATATTTTGAAACTTTTTGGTACATTATATTTGTTATTAATAAATAATTAAATCTTAGAAATTACTCATTATTTTAAAAAATTATAATTATATAAAATTAAGAATTTTACTTGATTATTAATTTTAATGTGTTTATTTTTATTTTTTTATTATTTAAATTAAATTTGAAAGATATTATTTAGATAACAACACAATGTATATAGTAATTATCTTTTTTTATTTTTAATATTTTTTATATATTGGATTATTTTTATTATTAATAATTTTAATAACTCATCTAATCATATAATTTTTAATTCTTTTGTATTTTTAATTTTTATATTAAAACATAGTTTAAGATAACAACACAATATATAGATGAATTATCTTTTTATTTTTTAAAAAAAAATATATATATATATATATATATATATATATATATATATATATATATATATATATTCTTTTTTTGGATAATTCTTGTCATCATTACTAATTTTAATCACTTATCTAATTAATAGAATTAAAATTCATTTTTATTTGTGTATAATTTATATTTTTTCATTAAGGGTATAAATGATATTAATCATGCTAACTTTTAATGTGAGAGCCCCGTTGCGAAAAATCACATTTTTATGTGTTTATTTTTTATTATTTAAATTAAAATTAAAAGATATTATTTAGATAACAACACAATGTATATAGTAATTATCTTTTTTTATTTAAAATATTTTTTATATATTGGATTATTTTTATTATTAATAATTTTAAGAACTCATCTAATCAAATAATTTTTAATTCTTTTGTATTTTTAATTTTTATATTAAAACATAGTTTAAGATAACAACACAATATATAGAAGAATTATCTTTTTATTTTAAAATATATATATTTTTTTGGATAATTCTTGTTATCATTAATAATTTTAATCACTTATCTAATTAATATAATTAAAAGTCGTTTTTATTTGCGTATAATTTATATTTTTTCATTAAGGGTATAAAGGATATTAATCATGCTAACTTTTAATGTGAGAGCTACATTGCGAAAAATCATTTCGCAAATAATAGTAGAAAGGGAAAATTGACAAAATAACCCTCAACTTTCAAAATTAGACCAAAAAATTCTTCAACTCACAAACACGCCATTTTAGCCTTCAACTTCTAGTCAAACTGAATAAATCTCATACTTTCATTGACCAAGCCATTTTAATCTCGTCAAAATTCAACCGTTTAATTCCATTTGTTATATTTAATGATTGACTTTTAATGAACCTAAAATGGATTGGTCAACGTAAGTATGAGATTTTTTTATTTTAATTTAAAAATTGAAGATTAAAATTGTTTATTTAAAATATCTTAACTAAAAATTGCTATTTTTTTAACAAAAAGTTTAGTTTTTTTATGTCGATTAGAATGACTAACTTAATAAAATATGTTCAAATAAGCTTATATATAATATTTTTAAATGAATTAAAAAAATTGTTTAGTAAAAAAACTTGATTAAAAATATAATTATACTGTAAATTCAGATATAAAATAAAATAATTAAGTGCTTATGTTCAAAACAATTTTAAGAATAAAAACATAAAAGTTAAAGGTAAAACCTATAAACATTTTTGTTAAAAGTATACTTACATATACTCAATAGAGGATGAAACAATTGAAAAGGAAAAAGTTAAGTGCGTGAAATTGATTTCCGGCAGCTGATGTATAGAATTTTTTTTGTTTTTAATTCATTTTAAATATTATATCTAAACTTATTAGAACATTTTTTATTAAGTTAACGATTACAATCGATATATAAAATTACATTTTTCTGTTAGAAAAAATAAATTTTAGTTAAGATATTTTATGTAAGCAATTTTAGTCTTCAATTTTTATATTAGGATAAAAAAAAATCTCATACTTTCGTTGATCAAGCCATTTTAGGCTCATTAAAAGTCAACCGTTAAATATAACTAACAGAACTAAACGGTTGAATTTTTATGAGATTAAAATGGATTGGTCAACGAAAGTATGAGATTTATTCGTATTTGACTAGAAGTTGAAAGTTAAAATGGCTTGTTTGTGAGCTGGAGATTTTTTTGGCTTATTTTCGAAAGTTGAAGGTTATTTTGTCAATTTTTCCTTTATAAAAGTAGATAAAATCTGAGAAAAATTAAAAAATCATTAAAATATTTTAAAAATTAATAAAATAATTTCATAAATAATATAAAATAGAGTATAAAGGCATGTAAAATTATTATAAAGGCTTATTAATCGTTTAATTATAATCTATATTATAATGATACAGTTTAAAGGCTCCTTAAAGTGTCCACATAGACAGATTGTGGGTCCCACATTTTTTTATTAAAATAGATAATTTTTGTAAAATGGCTACAAACAAAGAATATCAATTTAGCCAAGTGGTTTAACACCCCATATTTGGTCTGCAAGGGCATGAGTTCAATTCCCACTGCTCTCATGCATAAACCAATTAATGTCATCATCATAAAAATATAACAATAGAACATAGTCACTGGTTTTGTGGGTCTCGTAAATATTTTTTAAACACACATAGTCTTGGTAAGATGGTCATAAACAATGAAATACACTTTAGCCAAGTGGTATAAGATGTCTAATTAAGTATGCAAGATTGTGGGTTCAAACAACGCAGCTATCATGTATTTTTGATTTTTTTTGTTTAGGTTATTATCATATGGGCTTTTTGTTTATAAGGTTCTTATGTTTTTTTTTGGCTTATTGTTTTAAAGATAAAAATAGTTGTATAAACCCTAAACCTTAACAAGTTCAAACCCAAAATAGTTAAAAATGAATCCAAAACGAACAATAAAACAAAAAACAAAAAAACAAGTCTCACGTGATTGCTTACGCGGATGGCTTAAAGAACCTTAAAACTATCCTATTATAATATAGCTCAACCCAAAAAGAATAAAAAATAAATCCAAAAACGAACAGACAAAAAAAAAAAAAAACAAAAAGTGAATTCCACGTGGGTGCATACGTGGATGGCTTAATGAGGGTTGAATAATATAGATTAGGAGCTCAAAAAGTTAAATCATTGCACATATTTCCTAATATATATTTTCAAAAAATTTGTATGTGAGATAAAATAAAATAAAACAACAAAAAATAATTATTTTCGTTATTTATTAAATGAATATATAATTTCTCTTACATTTTAATAACTACTATAATTTCCTTCAAATTATTCCTCACCACCGATTCCAGACACCGGCGAATGGATTCCCACAGTCGATGACGCCGTAAATAAAAATGCCACATCATTTATGAACAAAACTCAAACTTACAAAAAACCATATATAAAAGCCTATCTAATGAAACTTAAACAACGAATATTAACTTAATTAAATGATACAGTTTAAAGGCTCCTTAAGGTGTCCACATAGGCAGATTGTGGGTCCCACATTTTTATATTAAAATAGATAGTTTTTTTAAAATGGCTACAAACAAAGAATATCAGTTTACCCAAGTGGTCTAAGACCCCATGTTTGATCTGCAAGGGCATGGGCTCAATTCCCACTGCTCTCATGCATAAACCAATTAATGTCATCATCATAAAAATATAACAATAGAACATAGTCAGTAGTTTTGTGGGTCCCGTAGATATTTTTTAAACACAAATAGTCTTGGTAAGATGGTCACAAACAATGAAATACACTTAAGCCAAGTGGTATAAGGTGTCTAATTAAGTATGCAAGATTGTTGGTTCAAACCACGCAGCTATCATGTATTTTTGATTTTTTTTATTTAGGTTATTATCATATGGGCTTTTTGTTTATAGGTTCTTATGTTTTTTTTTTTGGCTTATTGTTTTAAAGATCAAAATAGTTGTATAAACCCTAAACCTTAACAAGTTCAAACCCAAAATAGTTAAAAATGAATCCAAAACGAACAATAAAACAAAAAACAAAAAAAAAACAAGTCTCACGTGGTTGCCTACGCGGATGGCTTAAAGAACCTTAAAACTATCCTATTATAATATAGCTCAACCCAAAAATAATAAAAAATAAATCCACAAACGAACAGACAAAAAAAAAAAACAAAACAAAAAGTGAATTCCACGCGGGTGCATACCTGGATGGCTTAATGAGGGTTGAATAATATAGATTAGGAGCTCAAAAAGTTAAATCATTGCACATATTTCCTAATATATATTTTTAAAAAATTTGTATGTGAGATAAAATAAAATAAAACAACAAAAATTAATTATTTTCGTTATTTATTAAATGAATATATAATTTCTCTTACATTTTAATAATTACTATAATTTCCTTGAAAACATTCCTCACCACCGATTCCAGACTCCGACGAATGGATTCCCACAGTCGATGACGCCGTAGATAAAAATGCCACATCATTTATGAACAAAACTCAAACTTACAAAAAACCATATATAAAAGCCTATCTAATGAAACTTAAACAACGAATATTAACTTAATTAAGGTTATTTTCACATTGATAAATCGTTTAATACAAATATAAATACTATAAATATACAATTATATCAAGTTTTGATCTACGATATAAAACTATTTATAGCAAAAAAAAAAACACACCTACTTTTACACACTAAAAACTATATTATAGCCTAACTATTCCTATAAACCTTACTTCGCATATAAATAACATTTACCACATTCCTAATATTTTTCCAAAAAAAATGTATGTGAAATAAAATAAAATAAACAACAAAATTTAAGTAAGTTATTTATTAAATGAATATGTAATTTCTCTTACATTTTAATAACTACTATAATTTCATTGAAAACATTTCTCACCACCGACTCTAGACTTCGGCGAATGAATTCCCACAGTCGATGATTCCGTAGATAAAAATGCCACATCATTTATGAACAAAATCCAAACTTACAAAAAACCATATATAAAAACCTATCTAATGAAACTTAAACAACGAATATTAACTTAATTAAGGTTATTTTCATATTGATAAATTTCATTATTAATTAGTGTCATTAGAAGAATCCACTAAACCAACAATCGAAAAAAATACACGCAAACATAATGATCCCGGTCCGCGCTTGCGCGGGGAATATGTAACTAGTCACATACAATAATACAATAATCTCCTACAGACACGTTCTTGCACGATTTTCTCTTCTTTCTTTTTTTTTTTTTTTCTCTTGAGTTATTTCAAATCTCTTTCGGATTAGTAGCCGAAGAGAAGCAAAGCAGCCACTCTCATATGGCGGCGGAGTCGCGGAGATGGCAGAATACAAAGTGTAAGAAAAACAACAAAGTCTTAAGGATATATAGTTTACGTGAGAATGTCAAAAGAGAGAACAAATATCATAAACAAAGTTGGCTCAACCACTTCAATCCATGACAACTTCACACCCCGTAGAGCTTCTTGAAATGGATTTGATTTCTTTGACGAAACTACAGAAACTCTGACTTAGAGTCAGTTTCTTGAGAGCTGCACCATTCTGTAGGAAGTATTTTGCTAATTTCATCTTACTTGATGTTCCCGGAAATGGTATACCTTCCTTTTGTATGTTTACAAGGTAAGGTGATTCCAGGTGAACAAACTCAAGAGATGATTGGAAACATTGTGGCACTAATGAAAGTTCAACCTGCTCCATCTCAGGAAGACAAACAAATTCCGATAAGAAAATATAATCCGAGGATGAGTTTTGAGTTTGATTTAGTTATATATCATAAATCTGAGTTTTGTTAACATGAGAGCATGAGTAATGTGAGAGGCACCTGTTAACTTGAAGAAAAGAAATGAACAAAAGAGAGAGATGAGATGGAGGCAAAGTATTGACATCAAGAGAAGAGAAGAACTTCAACTACATGCATCAACTACATAGGCAAGTGATATAGTTGACTATATCACTTGCCTACATACGAACAGCTCAATTATTAAAGGCCTAGCCTCTTGCTGGAAAAGGAAGAAGCTTAGTGACAATGTATCTGGTCAGGAAAGTGGGCAGATTCAGAGGAGCCTATGGACAGCCAATCACAAGCCTTCCTTGCATTTGAAAAGATTCAAACTTCATCCATTCTTCAAGTTATTTATCAACCATTAGATCTAGATTAAGCAATCTGCTTCTTGTATTGTCTATAAAACAGCCATAAGTGGTGTTTTAATAAATAAGCTGAATGGGGAGTTCCCCTTCTTCTTCACCATTCTCTGGTTAATTTTTACTCTCTATACTCTCCAAAACTCTTTATTCTCATGATACTAAAGCTCACATACTCTTGTTACACGAAACTCACTGATACTCTCACTTAATCTCTCCTTATTCTCTTTATTCTCTGTTATTCTCT
>CAKOAT010381155.1:14761-26703 GCA_932364175.1 Eruca vesicaria subsp. sativa
TGATCCATATCTCTGTTTCTTGATTGATAAAACCTTACATAGCTTGCTTTCGTATTGTGTGTTTTTGTACTGATGGAAGTTGTTTTGAAGCAGGAGGTACATATTTTAAGCCGCTCCCTTGGTTTCTAAGGATCAAGGTTGCTCTTGATGCAGCAAAGGGGATAGCCTTTCTCCACAGTGACCCTGTCAAAGTGATATACCGTGACATTAAAGCCTCCAACATTTTACTTGACGCGGTAACAGAAAAAACACATATTCAAATAACTATATGATCTCACCTTTGTTTAGTTACATTTTAATTTATTGATGGCTTTTGTATCCATTAACAGGACTATAATGGGAAACTCTCTGACTTTGGACTAGCTAGAGACGGTCCAACGGGTGATCAAAGCTATGTTAGTACAAGGATTATGGGTACATATGGCTACGCGGCTCCTGAGTATATGTCATCAGGTAAAATAATATTTACTAATCTTCTTAATATAAAATATGATTTTAGGTTTTATAAGAGTATAATGATTTGAATCATTGTTTTCAGGTCACTTAAATGCAAGAAGCGATGTGTACAGTTTTGGAGTTGTACTTTTAGAGATTTTGACGGGTAAACAAGCGTTGGACGATAACAGGCCAGCTAAAGAAGAAAGCCTTGTGGAATGGGCTCGACCGTATTTCGCAAGCAAACGGAAGGTTCTCAAAATCGTGGACGCTCGGTTAGAGACACAGTACCTACCCGAAGAGGCGGTGAGATTGGCTAGCATTGCGGTTCAGTGTCTCTCGTTGGAACCCAAGGCGCGCCCGACCATGGAACAAGTGGTCCGTGCCTTGCAACAACTTCAGGACAACTTGGGAAAACCAACTAAGACCGATCCGGATAAGGATGCTAAGAAAGATAGGTTTAAAACCGGATCTAAGTTACCAGAAAGACGGTCCAAATAATAACCTTTTGGACGCCTAAGCCTTAATGAGACTTGGAGATCAGGTCAAGCTAGTGATTTCACTGCGAAATGAGTGCTTAGCACTGCGAAAATCCGTTTATAAACAGATAAGAGTATGGTTATGGGTAAACCATGCAGGTCAGAGACTCTATATACTAATAAAGGAGAAGTACTATACCCAACCTTAGAGAACATGTGTTTAGCCTTTAGGCTTCCTCGTGTGTTGTGGTATCTAGTGAAAGTATATATGAATGAGGTTATTTTCTTCTTGTTTTGTAACTCACACTTATATTTTATTTTCTGTTCCTCAGTACATTTGATGTAGTGATTTTTCTTTATCTCCAATTTTGGAATCGACTGTTTTCAAATGATACAAGTAAGAATAGTAGAAGTTAATCAAAGATGCAACACTGAGAATCAAAGACGTAAGCTT
Source organism: Eruca vesicaria subsp. sativa (assembly GCA_932364175.1). Lineage (NCBI taxonomy): Eukaryota > Viridiplantae > Streptophyta > Magnoliopsida > Brassicales > Brassicaceae > Eruca > Eruca vesicaria. The sequence continues at coordinate 16,130 of CAKOAT010381155.1, forward strand.
AAAGAGTATGTTATTCGTATTTATCTTGCTGCATAATGGTCTTGTTTACTTGTCCATAAACCATAAAATTAAATCTAGAAAAATCTATTATATATTCTATACAAAAAATTCATACAATAACCTCCGGTCCTTAAAAATTATTTAAGAAATGATTTCACACATGTTATCTTTATCATCACTTTCATAAAAAAATGTGATATGGCATAGTAGATATGATGACATAATTCATGATTAAATATAACATGAATAATTATATTTAATACTAATTCTATTTTGGTAAACATTTTAGAATATGGTAATAACTCATATATTATCATTAAAATAAATATATTTATATATGATATTAAACAACATAATAATAGAAATGTAAAACTTTTACAGATTTCATAATATCATTTAAGTCTATTTTTATAATCATACAATCTTTATCACTAAATATAATTTTAAGAAACTGATACAATCCTTTTACAAATTTTTTTTTTAATAATAATAATTGTTTCCTTTTGATATCTACAATTTTTTTTTTTAAATTAGTTTTATTTTGGATTAGTGTATTTTTTTCAATTATATCTTAACTAAAAATAAATAAATTAAAATATATCTAAAATTATACTTTATATATATATATATATATATATATATTCTTAAAATAATTTAAAATAAATAAAATTGTTTATTTATCTTAATTTTCTATTTAACTTGATTAATACCTATACTAAAACATTGGTATAAATAAAATTTTAAATTTTGATAATTTTTTTATTTTAAAATATAATTTAAAACACCTCGTTTTCTAATAAACACAAATCCAAATATGTTTTTTTACTAATTTCTCTGTTTGATGTTTGAATCAATTTTTATTTATTCGGTTTGGATTGGTTAAATACACTGTTTAGTAGAATCGGGAGAAGTCAACATTCAAATCAAACAACGCGTGTCGGTTCTTGCTTCTACATTCAAACTGTATGCCGTTCTTACTGACTTATCCACATAGAGACCAAAACAACTCCACTTCTTGTCGCAGAGAGGTTTTAGCCGCAGAAGAAAGGGTTTACTCTTCTGTCTTCTGTCTGATCCTTTCAAACCATGATGACGACAACAACCAATACAATCGCTATGCTTCAAAACCTCGTCTTCTCCGTTCCCATCTCACGCATGGTCGTGCGCCGTTACTCCCTCTCCACCGCCGCCGCCGCCGCAACAATCTCCACCGCAACAACCGCCGTACCATCTCTAAAACCGGCCTCTTCAAAACCGGTGCGTACTCCACACGTGGACTCGCAAGTCCTCCTCGGAATGTCGGAGCCAGAGCTTCAACAACTCGCTATCAAACTCGGTCAAGTAATAAAGGATCCAACTTTACGATTTAAAAACAAGAACTTGGAAAAAAAGGTTCTGACTTTTCTGTGAAATTGTTGTTGCAGGAGGGATACAGAGGGAAGCAGCTCCATCATCTTATCTACAAGAGGAAGGCTAAACAAGTTGAAGACTTTAGCAATTGTAAGCAACAAATGATTTAGCTTTCTTCTTCCTTAGACATATGTATGCAGATATGATTTTAACCAAATCTTCTAATTTTGATAGTGCCACAAACGTTTCGAAACGAGCTTGTGGAAAGTGGGTATAAGGTGGGAAGATCACCCATTTATCAAACTGTCACTGCCACTGATGGTACCATTAAGGTATTTTTTAACTTAAAACTTTACAAATGTTCTTGTTTGATAGATGTTTAAACGGTTTTGGTTTGTCTTTATAGCTGCTGTTGAAGCTTGAAGATAACTTGTTGATTGAAACGGTTGGTATACCGGTCCAGGAAGAGAAGGGTATAACGCGCCTCACTGCTTGTGTCTCTTCCCAGGTGAACTTGACTTTCTCTTGTTGTTGGATTTTTGTTTGTTTTGGCTTTTTGTGTAATTGATGTGTTGAAGCTGTCTGATTTATAGGTTGGATGTCCACTGCGTTGCTCATTTTGTGCTACGGGGAAAGGAGGGTTTTCAAGAAATCTTCAGAGACATGAAATTATTGAGCAGGTTTTACTTTTATTTATCACCTCTTGTTTTCTGCAGCTTGTGGATTAAGTGAAATGATATATTATAAAGTAGAATACTCTATGCAATACTTTGAAGAAGAGTATTATTGTACTGGATTTTAGTTTGTTTGATTCTATTTTAGACCAGGGAAAAGAGTTCTTGGTACTTTGTAAACTTGAGCTTACAAGTGTGATTTTAAAATGTATAGGTGTTGGCTATTGAGGATGTGTTCAAGCACAGAGTGACAAATGTGGTTTTCATGGGAATGGGTGAGCCCATGTTGAACCTAAAGTCAGTACTTGATGCTCATCGTTGTTTAAACAAGGTAACATTTGCCCTAAGACAACTATTTGACCATAAAAAAAAATCATGTTTGGTGGATTATTGTGACTGTAAGTTGGAAACTAGGATCAGGTGATGTTCTCATAGATGATTGCTATCTTTGTAGAGATATTGAATTGTATACTGCTAAAACAATAAGATATAGCAGTCACTTTTGGTTGTGCGTTTTTCCTTTACATTCAGGACATTGAAATCGGACAACGAATGATTACAATATCAACAGTTGGTGTTCCGAACACAATCAAGAAGCTTGCCTCTCATAAGCTTCAGTCTACTTTAGCTGTCAGGTTACTTCTACACTTTCTCGTTTCATTCATTTATTTTCTTATAAACAAAACCATGCAACGTCTCCTTGTCTATCTTCTCTCGTTGATTGCCACATCTTTTATATTATTTTCTCATTCTTGAGCCTTTCTTCTGTTAAATCAGCTTACATGCTCCAAACCAGAGTCTACGGGAGAAGATTGTACCAAGTGCCAAGGCTTATCCGCTTGAAGCAATTATGAAAGATTGTCGTGATTACTTCCAAGAAACAAATAGACGAGTCTCCTTCGAATATGCCCTTCTAGGTATGTGAGACTTGAGATCAGTAAGGTTTGTCTCCCTCATTTATAACATTAACACAAGTTGATTAAATGATGATGCAGCTGGAGTCAATGATTCAGTTGAGAACGCTTTGGAACTCGCAGAGCTACTACGTGAATGGGGCAAAACTTATCACGTAAACTTGATACCTTACAACCCCATAGAAGGGTCAGAGTACAAGCGACCTTACAGGAAAGCAGTATGTTAATAATAACCATTAGGCCTGAACATTCTGTCTTTGGTTTGGTTTGGTGTTTACTTCAGATGATTAAGTCTCTAATCTCTTTAGTTAATGGATTGTGCAGGTTCAAGCGTTTGCGGCTGCATTGGAGTCTCGTAAGATAACAGCAAGCGTGAGGCAAACAAGAGGGCTTGATGCGAGTGCTGCTTGTGGTCAGCTGAGGAATAAGTTCCAGAAAAGCCCTTTACTCGCTGAGACGGATGGTCAAGAGTCTAAGCCAGATGCAGAAGCTGTTTCCTGTTAGTGTCCTGGTTTGGACAAATCTCCGGTTTGAAGAGGAGACTTGGTTCAAGTCAAACTTTGCCTTTTGGTTGGTCAGTGCACTGAGGTGAAGGCACTGAAAGTACGTTCGAGAAGTGAGGTCTTGGCTTTATAGATTAGGCTTTTATGTCTATGATGTATACTCCAGTGTACGAGTGAGCAAACTTAACTAAAATCCATAAATTTTAAAAAATTTAAGAGGCTTAACTGAATTATCAAAGCAAAATTTCCCTTGAGCAAAAATTGTAGATGTACAAACATATAGCACAAATTACGTTATCTATTGTCATTTTAATGCTAGATATCTTCATGTAGAATTAAACAACAATGTTTACACCAATGCTTTCAGCGGATTTAAACTAAACACTATTAAAGTGTGTAAAATAAAATAGTAAAAAAATGTAATGGGAAGTGAATAATAAACTTTAGCTAAAATTTGTAAGTGGAGAAGACATGTTACGTTCATATCACCAAACGAAAAGGTGAAATGAATAACAAGTGTAGACTTGTGTTACATTTGCATCAAATGCTGTCGGGAAATACTATTTTAATTTCATCGGTCAAAAAACAGTCCCACCACTCATTAAAGGCTTTTAGACCTATAGCCATTGAATTATTCTTGTTTCTCGTTACCAAATCTAAGTGGGATCCTCGTGGATCTATCACTAACGTGCATTAACTTCATTCTTACTCTTTGAGTAACTCTTTTGTAAATGACTAGTTAACAACAAATCAGAGGATTAGTGGAGTATAATGTAACATAACCATGTTTTAGATTACACTAAGTTAAACGTTACAAGTTGTAACTTACAACAACCCAACCATGTAAAACACTTAAGTAGCTGCGGGCTGTTACAAAATTTTCTCACAGCCACTTCAACTACTCTTTCTCACTCTCCCCCTTCACAACTACAAGACCAAACCCCAAAATAAAATAACAATTAAAAAGAAAACACACACAAAAGTCAAAGATACTATTCTCCCCCACACCTTTCTCTCCGTTCCATATATAAACTTTTGAACCCAAATAAAAAAAAGGTAAAGCGAAATTAGCGGAGAGTTTTCTCCTGTCTCGAAACTCGCTTTTAGACCCTGAAATTCTTCCCGACAAACGTTTGACCAAACTGCCAGTTAGAAGGAACAATGTTCCATGAAGTAGAGGTTCTTCGGTCACTGCCTGTGACCCGGAAAGAAAGTGACTGACCAACCAGAACAGCGTTGGATTGCCAGTTCTGACCCCAGTTCCTGCTCAAACTCATCCAATTAGTCCGTGAACCTTTCACGCTCGTCCTCACTATGTCCCCTGCTCCCGCCACGTTAGTGATCAGAACCAAGTTGAAGTAACGGTGGCCGTTTATAGTGAATCTCATCCCTCCTCTCTTTCTACAAGGCACCCTATAAACCCAAGGACCAACACTTGTTTAATCACTCACTCTTTACATTTCAAGCAAAATATGGAAAATAATTCATGTCTTAGTGCATTAGAGAACACCTAATAAACTAAAACCATAGTTACATTTTTATCATAAATAAACATGCTATTTTGTTGTACATAAAATACTAGTAACAGAATAACACAAAAATCAGTTTCTAGTTTTTTTGGTTAATAGTGGAAGTTCTTGTTAAGAATAAGTTTTTCTATATTCTGATAATCTGATTTATCAAATAAATAAATTTAAGTTCTAAGTGTGTTTTGAACCGAGGCACAATGGAACTAATCATTTGCATTACTACTACTACGTCCTTATGTTTCTAAGAACATTTTCATTCCATAATTTACTCTATTTTACTCAAAAATAAAATAAAATAGAGTAATAAACAGTAAAAGCATAATTCTATTTAAAAAGCAATATATTATTTATTGTTCATTAATCTATTTCTCACTCAAATTTGGAGTAAATTATGCAGTGGGATGGATTTGACCTAACTAACTAATTCGTATTTTAGCCTTTTTATATTTTAACTTTTTGCCATAATTATGCTTTAATGTTATTGTTAATATTGCAAAGGTCCCAAACATGTAACGCAAAGTTTTGTACCTGCGGTATGAGACGGGGACAATGCCAGCACGATATTGAGCAATTTTGAGGAAGACAGGCATGGCAAGATCAAAGTGGGCACGTGGCGGGTTGCACCATCCTCCGTTGTCACTGGCCTGAGCAAAGTTTGGTGGACAGAAGTTGGTTGCGGTAATGAGAATCGATGGGCTACCTGAATGGCACCATTGTGGGTCGTTGGCGCATTTTAGTTCAAAGCAGGCTCCACAACTCATACCATTGTTAAACAGCGCCGTGCTCAAAGCAGCCGTGTTAGTTCCATAACCTTGGCTGTATAGGTTCCCGTAACCACAAGCTCCTCCTGTTTAAAAAAAAAAACATTATGTTAAAAAAAATATTAAATGGTGCATTTGTTCTGCTTTTATGCTCTGTTTGTGGACTGACCCATAGTGCCGGAGGCATCGCTGCCACCGTAGAAAGTGGCGTGTGCGGTTTGCCACGCGCCGCCGGAGTAAACGCCGGGTATTTTTGCGTCGGCGAGGCTTAAGAGGAGACATGTTGTAAAGAGAATTGCTAGTTTAGGCATTTTGTGTGAGTTGTTAGAATAAGGGTTCTTAATTACTATGAACACAAAGAAGATGAAGAAAGAACAAGAGCGCTTTTGAGCTTGCGCTCTTGTCTAAGAAGAAGAGTTGTGTTTTGTTAAATGGAGAGATGATGGGGAGTAAGAAGAACTAAAAGTGAGGTTCGGTATTTATGGAGGGAAGGAAACTCCAAAGTTAGAGAGAGAATACTTGTTATTTTCTTTATTTTGATTTCTTTTGCCAAAATTGAGCTTGAAAAAAAATCGATTGCTGTTTCTACAATTCTACTTAATGTGGAAGTAGGTTTGTAACCGTTTTGTCATATTAAAATCTTTTTTTTTTTTCATATTAAAATCTTTTACATAAAAGAAGACTAGCTTATTCTATTTCTCACATAGATTATAACCAGACTAATGATGCTCGACAATATTTTATCTCATTTGTTTTCCTGGATCTAAAATAATAGTATGTGACTTAGAAACTTATGCTAGAAAGAATATGGAGTTGACTTATGCGAGGTGTTCCATGCTTATGAGAGTTTTTGTATTTTATACAAATGTATTTTTATGGTTGTTTCTCTGACCAAAATGCATAAAGCCTTTTTTGTCATTTGACTCTTATCTCTTTTCACTTGTTTAGTTCTGCGGCTAATCTAGTTCAAAGAAACTGACCTTAGTGTTTGGCTGTTTATCAGTTTTCTTTTTATTAATCTTGGTTGACCAAAAACAATAAAGCAAAGACAAATAATTAACTAGACGAAAATATATGTTATAGTTAACCTGCCTATTATTCAGAATAAATCCTCCACAAACATATAACTTGATATATGGAATCTAGAGAAGACTAAAGAGCAATGGTCCGTAAATTCATGGTTATAAAAACACCACACAATGACCGTTTTTTTTAGAGCATAAATTAAGCGAGGTTTTCATTACGAATTGGATTGAGTAAATATAAAGAGAATTGATTTGGTTTGCTTTATAAAAACAAGTTGCAGACTTGCAGCCTCAGTAACGAACAGATTTTGCTAAGCTTAACAGTTACACCATCATTACTTTAATATTTTTTCTATTTTCATGCATAAACCATCTTTAGTTATGCCGAAAACTCAATATATACCTAAAGTTATCAAATCCTTCATATTCACTATACCTGATATTAAGTAGTTGTTGCTAAACAAATCATTCATGTTTATCTTTTGATTTGTAATTTTTATATCTTTTAACAGCTTTTTATCGATTGCCGCCAATTATGACCTTGTATTCAAGATATTTCATTTTAGAGCGTAGACACTAGACAGAGGCTCAGGCTCCCACTAACATAGAAGAATGTGATTTTTTGTTTTTCATTTTATCAAATAGAGTTTGAAAGAGAGAAAAAAGCAAATTAAATGAAGGACCCACAATGCCCGCATTCATCGGCCCACGTATTGCGCCGTGCATTAGCCGTACGTAAAGTGATACACTCGATCAGACTTATATTCCATCGGACCTATTTGGGGGTTAGTCAATGTTTTATGTCATGAAAATTGTCGAATTATCGACTGTGTATATCTTATGTTTATGTAATTATGTTTATGTATTTCAAACACACATACTTATCTTACCATTTTACCAAAAAAAACACATATACTTCAATTTACTATTATAACTCTTTTATAATATATGTATATATATATTCTTATAGAGCTAGTGGATATATACTGAACTATTAAATGTACTTTTTTAGTTTGAAAACTTAAGAAAGTAATGGATGAAGTTTTACTTTTTACTTCCTTGTTCAGTTCACAAATAAACTTGTAGTGACTACCGATTAGCGTCCGTAATTTGGCTATACGAACTTTCACTTTTTCCTCGTTGAATAAAGAACAGGCACACTAATGCACTTGGGGCCATGCTATGGGGCCATATTGTTGGGGTGACTCAACTATACAAGAAAATTCCATAAACAGTGTTTTAATGCGACTTTTATTTTCTAATGAAATTTTTGGGGCCAAGCTATGGGGCTATATATTGGGGTGACTCGAAAAGAAGTTAATTCCTTTGAAACCATCACGTGATGTCATTTAAAACAAAGGCAAACACGTCGTGTAGAGATTGATGGTATCTAAAGAAGAAGATTTCGTGGCAATTATGTATAAGGGCAGGATTAATGGGGGGGGGGTCTTAGGGGGGAGCCCATTAAAAAGGAGGAGAATTTGGTTGTTAAAGTGCCAGAATAAGCATTGTTTTTTGTTGGATACTTGCACTTGCACTGTTCGCGGATCTCACGGACACATGACGGTCCACACTTCATTCTTTTTTTTTTTAAATAGGATGAAAAAAAAAAGTATTTTCTTATGGGGTGCTGGGTTAAACTGCTCTAAAAGGCTTTGAGATTTTATGATTTTACGATATGATGGCAGTATCCAAAAGCATGAAGTTTATTCGCTTCATGGCTGCCTTTAGGAGTCTTATTATTTGATATATTTGGAGAAATTGAAATTAAGCTAACTACAGTAAGTTCTGCACAGGCAATCTAAAGAATTAGTGGACAGTTCATTTAACAATGAATTTACAATAATCGGATATTTGATCAATAACATGGAACTAATTTTGGAATGTACTTACACCTATATTTTGGATTATTTTTAAAAGAATTATCTAAGTGAATAACATCGAATTTTTTCTGAATTAAATAATTCCAAATAGTTGGAAACTGAACCTTTCATGTTAAAAGACTTGCATCATCTTCATATTAGGTTACGTTAATTTACTTTTCTTATTTTATTAATTATTTATATTTCAAAGTTTTCATTTAGTTCAGAGTTAAAAGTTTATTGAGACTTTAAAGATGTCATATTGTAATTATTGGAGGGAAACTCTACTTATTGAATTGAATATATGAAATTGATAATCGCACTAACCTACTTCTCTCGCGCATGCTAGGCTGCTAGCTATTTTAAAGCTCTAACAAGAAAAATAAATAAAAAACGTTCAATAGGGCAATCAATCATTTAATAGAACACCTTAATTTAAGCTTAAGGGATTTTCATTTAATAGAACACCTTAATTTAAGCTTAAGGGATTGGACCAAAAACGACCATTGCTACGTTTATGTCTTCCCTTTGCATGAATCGATGTCTCGCACTCATAGTTATTAGGCTTTACGCAACACTCTCTTTTGCCAAAGATTAGATCCCAAATTTTGTCACGCAAAGCATAATTCGGAATCCTATATACATATTATTATGTTTCACCTTTTTTTTCATTTCATTGGATTCCTATACAGTATTTTTATTTGTACTTATATATTTATTTCAGTCAAGCTTTGACCATTTATATATTCTAGGAATGATTAGGTTCCTCTTTGTTTGTCTATTTGGATGCTGCATGCATAATATGTTTACTTTTATTTTAGTAGTATTAGTAACAAGAAAAGAACAACCTTTACTAATAGTGGTGTGATTGGAAATAACTGATTTTGTTACTTTGACTACAAAGGTGTTGCTTAAGAAGAAATCCAAGTTATTTAGGACATATATTCATATGCTTTATCTTGATAACATACTTATCAACTAACTTAACCTCATGACTATACATTCATTTTAGTATGTTCATGTCTCCATATACGATTTTCTTTAAGTTGAGATTTTCAAAACAAGAGTCACCTCTCTTTTTTGACATTTAGAAATGTTTTTTGGTGAATCCCCAAAATAACAGTAGTTAAAGTTGATAAAAATAGCACTTAATGATAAAAAAAACTCCAAATAGCACATGGTGTATTTAACATGAAAACATTAAATTACTCTAATTTCTAAACCTTAATTTCATCTACCATTAAATACTAATCACTAAATGCAAACTTATAGTAAGATTTATACGAGTTGTAATAGCCTGAATAATTTTTTTCATGTTATTCTTGTTTTAGGGCATTTCCAATGGCACACTGGTTTTTCCTCTTTAATTTACACTAAAATAAAATAATTCTACTATAGAATATATTTTCTTCTAATGATTTTCTTTATGATAGAGTTATTCTATTATAGATGAATGTCACTTTTTCATTTTATATTTGAAGTGAAATAATGGTGTTATTCTATATTTCACTCTATATAGAGTAATTCTATTATAGAATCAAAATTTACATTATAATAGGGTTACTCTATTTTATTATAGATTATAGAAGAAAATAATGTGTTATTGAAGATAGTCTTAGGCCTCTCAGATGGTAGGCAGGGCACTGGGTCATAGAGGCTGCTGGCCTGTTTATTAGCCAGGCTATCACAGTTTAGAACATTATTTATAATTATATACTGAAAGCACGATCGTGGAAACAAAGTAAAATTATAATGGATCTGTTAAGAAATGAAGATGGTGGTTGGGACATATCCGGAAATGGACCAGACCACATCAGTCTACTTCAGTCCCAAGACTAGGCGGCCAAGACTTGTCATTATCCTCCCTTGTATTTATCCATATGTTGTAGATATCCTAATCATTATAGGATTAGGATAATCATCCCCTTTATTTGTAGCAATCCTTATCTCCTAAGG
>CAKOAT010381266.1:7661-19592 GCA_932364175.1 Eruca vesicaria subsp. sativa
ACAATTGGATACAAGGTTGAAATAAGCAACCACAATTGGATACAAAAATGGAGACAAGGAAGTGTTGTGGCTAGAAAGTAACTTTAGAGTTTTACTGTGGTAATTTTATTATTACCACAGTAACTCAGGAAGTTACCTAATGAGAGAACAAGTTACCTTGGTGAAGAAATGGGGAGGAAATTCGTCCAAGAGTGGCAAGGATAAGGTTAAGCTTGGCTGGAAAGTAGAGAGCAACTTTACAGCCTGTCCAAGCATGTGAAGCATCTCAGCCATGCATTTGTATTGACTTCACATGCTTAGGAGCCTAGCTTGAATACAATGAACCTAGACACTCTTGTATTCTCTTTAATTTCGTGTAGACACTCATTTTGTGATAATTAATGGAGTTTTTGAGTCTCTCTCTCTCTCTAGTTCATCTATTCTCTCTATTCTCTTAAATCTCTCACATATAATAATCTGATTATCTATTAAACACTCTACAAACACAAAAGTGTTTAATCCATACATCTCACTAGTGCATGTGTTGACTTCACATGCTTATTCTACTCACTTATCTCCTCAGCTCACGAAAACCCTTATGTAACCTCTCATATATATTTGTAACCTCTCTCACTAAGAATAATTAAGAAAGTATGAGTTCATTTTATTCTTAGTCTCTTGGTTCATACTATTACTCAAATCTTGTTATCTTTGTCTAATCTTCTCCAAATCTCTTCACAAGTCTTTTATTCTCTTTATTAAGTCAAAACTTACTCAGATTACATAAAAACATTATTTGGTAACTCATTTCCCAATCATCTTGTTACTTTCAATATCCTGAAACCTCACATCATTAGGGGTAAATATAACATTGCAATTTAAATTCTTAGTACACCTTTTTACTGATAAAAGATTAGAGGCAAATTCAGGAATATACAAAGCTCTAGATTCTTAGTTAAACAAGTTCAGTTTGCCTACACCTCTTATATCAATTTTATCTCCATTAGCAATCATTACTTTACCCTTAGCCGGTTCAATATCACTTATTAATCTACTATCACTTATCATATGATGAGAAGCACCAGAATCAATTATCAATGGTTTAGATATGGTCTCAGCATTATAAGCATTTTCAAGATCAGTCTTACTCATACTAGCCATTCTAATCATTTCTAAAGGTTCTCTAAGTTCACTAGTGATCAAGGTAGCACCAAGAGAGTAAGGAAAGATGTTACCATTTTCCTTGAGCATCTTGATAAGATCCTCAATGTCTGATCGCCTGATGTAGTCATTCCCATTGCTGCGGCTGCTTGTGGAAGAATTCCCACCAGTGTAAGCAACAAGGGACTTGCTATCAACAGCTTCACGGTTCTCACCCTCACTCCCCTTGCTAGTACCAACACCATTTGCTCCATCAGTCATGCAAGTTTTCCCTTCCTTTTCTTTTAAGAACTTAGCCGGCTTGAGATGTGGGTGAAGGATCCAGCATTGACTCCTCTTGTGACCATGCTTCTTGCAATGATCACACGTTCCATTGAACCTCCTAACCTCAAACCTCCCATAAGCACCCTTGTTCGCTTGATGAGCTTCACTTTGTGGTTCCTGGACAACATGATTCGCCAAAGACAGGTCACTCTTCCCTCCAAACAACCCAATAGATCCCTGATCTTTTTGGATTTGAGCACAAACATCTTCTGAGCATGGAAGCTTCTCTGCCCTCAACATGTGTTTTATCAACCCGTTGTAAGCTGAGTTGAGAGTGAGGAGAAGTCCAAAGACTTTATCCTGCTCGCTCCTCTCAATCAACTCATCCTCAATGGTGGTACTTGGCCGGAGCATCTCCAACTCAGACCATAAAGCCCGGAACCTCCATAGATGCTTGGTAAACTCCATGTCTTCTTGAACCAACCCATTGATTGCCTTCTTCACTTCAAAGACCCGGCTGAGGTTTGACACATTCCCATACACCTTCTTCAGTGTATCCCAGAGATCCTTTGCCCTTGTGCAGTAGCTGTAAGCCTCTAGAATAGATTGATCTAGAGATCCTTGCAACACGGACAGAACAAGCAAGTCATCTTGCTCCCACTTCTCTTTATCACATGACACCACCTCAGTGTCTCCTTCTTGAGTAATGAGCTTGGGGGCTTCATCAGAAGTGATGTGGCTCCACAATCCCTTACTTCCCACGGCTGTCTTCACCAACCTTGACCACAGTAAGTAGTTTCCACCTTTAAGGGTAACCGGCACCTTCATCTTCATGTTACTCTCCATCTCCAAGAGCTTGACTTTAAAAGCTTCTTGAGTATGAACAAACAACCCACGGAACACCAAGGAACCAGATCTTACTCTTCACACCACGACCAAACAACTCTCAAGACAATAGAAGTCTTGGAGTACACGAGAATACAATCCGGAACCAAGAGAAAGTAAAGAGATTTTTAAAAAGAAAAGAACCAAGTTTAGAGAAGAACAAGAACACTAAACCCAGATTTGAGCTAACCTGGCTCTGATACCATATTGTTTTTTATGTAATCTGAGTTTAGAAAGATGAAATGGAGAGATCTAGAGACTAAGAACAAGATTATAAAGAGATTTAAGAAAGATTAAGAGAGATTTGGTAACCAGATTTAATAGTGACTTTAGGAGACTAAAAGAGAGACTCAAAACTTGCTTAGTATTTCATTCACTCGAGATTACAAATATATAGGGAGAGACTTAAGGGATTTGCAAATGAAAGGAGTCAAAGAAACTATAGCAAAGCATGTGTATTCTTGGAGAAGAGGAGCGCCTAATTCAAATACATGGAGGAGAGAGCTCACACGCGTGTGGCATAAGGCATCTTGGTCCAAGATGCCTTTTGTCTTTCCAGCTGGAACAAGGCCTTCTTCCTTATCTCTAAACGGTCACATACTCCTTCCCTTGTCTACTAGTCACTCCTTCTTCCCAAAGTAGAGTCTTTCTTGTTGAGATGAAGCAATAAAAGAGAAGGAGAGATCAAAGGAAGAGTATTGGCGCCAGCAAAGACTATTTGAATCTATCTTGGGAATCAAGGCAATCCGTACAACCTAGTGAGCCTTCAAGTGCAAGGAACTGATCTGCCTTATAGAATGGAGTTAAAGAAGTCCCAAGATGATTAAAGTATAGGCTGGATGTCGGCAAGGATGCAAGAGAGCCGTTGGAGTGGTGTGGACCACTTGGTCACATGTTTTCCTAAGGCTTAGGAGCTGTCACTTTCAGTCCAAACCAGCAGCTCTCTCTCCTCTTTGTTTATTCTTTTCTTTGTCAACTTGTGTCCAGATTTAGTCTTTAAATATGTTGTAATATGTAACCATTTCAAGCAAGCAATATAATTTATTCTTATTGCCTCTCTCTCTCTCATGGATTCGTCCATCTCTCTCTCTCATTCTTGCTCAGTTTCCAGCAACTAAATCTCTCTTTAATCTCTTAATCTCACATGGTATCAGAGCAATTCAGCTCTTGAGACCTAAATCTTTCTACTCTACACTCATTCTTCCGCAAATCTAATCTTTTTCACTCTGATTTTCTTTCATTCTCACCAAGAAACTCTCTCTTACTCACTGATATCAATCCGTGATGGATATGGACAATGGGAAGATGAAAGTGAAGGTTCCAGTTGCTCTTAATGGAGTTAACTATCTCTTGTGGTCAAGGCTAGTCAAGACAGCCTTAGGAGGAAGAGGTCTTTTGTCTCATGTAGCTGAAGGCAAGTCCTCTAAACAAACCAGCCTAGGAGAGGATGGTAATGACATGGTGGTGGCTGATGATGACAAATGGGATCAGGAGGATCTCATGGTGTTGACTATCATTCAAGGCAGCCTTGATACACCAATTTTGGAAGCTTATTCCTATTGTGAAACTTCCAAGGAACTGTGGGATACTCTACAAAAGGTTTATGGCAACATTTCTAACCTTAGTAGAGTATTTGAAGTGAAGAAAGCCATTAACTCTCTCCAGCAAGAGGACTTGGACTTTACCAAACATTTTGGGAAGTTTAGAGCCTTATGGGCTGAGCTAGAGATGCTAAGGCCAGCTACTGTTGATGCAAGCGTTCTAAACACAAGAAGAGAGCAAGAAAAGGTCTTTGCCTTACTCCTCACACTGCATTCAAGCTACAATGATCTGATTAAGCACATACTTAGAGCTGAGAAGTTACCTACTCTTGAAGAAGTGTGTGCTCAGATTCAACGAGAGCAAGGATCAGTGGATCTCTTTGGAGGTAAGAGTGAGCTTGTACTCGGAAACCAAGCTGAAGGTGTTGCAAACAAGGGCTCTTATAAGGCAGAAGACAAGAAGGTGTGGGTTTGTGATCATTGCAAGAAGAAGGGTCATGGAAGAGACAAATGCTGGATCCTACACCCTCACCTCAAGCCTCAGAAGTTCAAGACCACTCACAATGATGCAAGAGCTCACTTCTCTGGTGGAATAGAGCCATCCGGTTCCACACACACTGAAGAGAAGGCCGCAGCATCCAGCAGCTACAAAGCCTTGAGTTCTGCGCATGATGACTCCATCAAGAGGTCTGATATTGATGCACTCATCAAAGCCCTCAAGGAGAACTCTGGTAACACCCTTGGAACCTCTCTAAATGCGTGCATTAATGGTATATCTTTGAATACTTCAGATTGCTCAAAACTGTCTAATGGTTTAAAATTGCCTAATTGTTGCTCAAAACTGTCTAAACCTCTTGTGATTGATTCTGGTGCTAGTCATCACATGATTAGTGATTTAGGGCTGATTAGTAATATTTTTCCAGCTGTGGGTAATGTAATGGTAGCAAATGGTGCAAAGGTTCCCATTAAGGGAGTAGGAGATCTTAAAATATTTAACAAGGATTCTAAAGCCTTTTACATGCCTACCTTCACCTCTAATTTGCTATCTGTTAAGAGAGCCACTAATGACTTGAATTGCAATGTTACTTTCACTCCTAATGAGGTTTATTTTCAGGATATTGAGACAAGTAGGTTGCTGGGCAAGGGTGTGACAAAGGGCGACTTATACTTGCTCAAGGACACCAAGCTAGCTACTGATTTATCTGTTGCTTTGAATTCTGTTTCTGATTTCCCTAAAGATGTATTATGGCATGCTAGATTAGGACACCCTCATTCTAGAGCTTTGAACATCATGTTGCCTAGTATCTTGTTTAAATCTGATTGTGAAGCTTGTATCCTAGGAAAGCATTGCAAAACTGTTTTTACAAGATCAAGTACCATTTATGAGAACTGCTTTGATTTAATTCATTCTGATGTGTGGAAAGCCCCTTGTGCTTCTAGAGAACACCATAAGTATTTTGTGACTTTTATTGATGAAAAATCAAAGTATACTTGGATCACATTACTTCAGTCTAAAGATAGGGTGTTAGAAGCTTTTATAAACTTTCAGAATCATGTGACTAACCATTACAATGCCAAAATAAAATATTTTAGATCAGATAATGGAGGAGAATATACAAGCCATGCTTTCAAACAACACTTGGCCAAACATGGAGTGATTCACCAAACCATCTGCCCATACACACCTCAACAAAATTGTGTAGCTGAGAGGAAGAATCGCCACCTTATGGAGGTTGCAAGAAGCAAGATGTTCCATACCAATGTGCCAAAGAGGTTTTGGGGAGATGCTGTCATGACAGCTTGCTATCTAATCAACAAAATTCCCACCAAAATGCTTCAAGATCAGTCTCCACATGAGGTATTGAACAAACAAAGACCCTCCATTGATCACCTTAGGGTATTTGGCTGCTTGTGTTTTGCCTTGATTCCAGGAGAACAAAGAAACAAGCTAGAACCAAGGAGTACTAGAGCAATGTTCATTGGTTATTCACCAAACCAGAAGGGGTATAAGTGCTATTCACCAGAAACCAAGAGGGTTCTTATGTTAAACTAAAGTGAAGAAATGAACACTTTGGTTTAATGAGCAAAGCATGGACACAACTCCATAAGAAACCTTATCAAGGTCTTAGGAGTGTCCATAGCTTATCTTGAGCAATGTATCTGCTCTAAGAGGGTTTGCAATGAAGGTATGAAGGCATTGGGAAAGTTTAAAGTGGAATGATCAAGATGGCAGTTTAGGGCAAGAGGTGTACGGACGGTACGGACACCGTACGGACCAGCTTGACCTAAGGAGTTCAACATTTGATCATTTGAGCACAAATGGGTTTGTGCAAGTTTAGGGTGAAATGTGTACGGACCAAACCCTAAATCCGTACACATCCATGGTGTCTTGGGTCTCAAGTAATGAAGAAAGGAGCAAGAAGACTAAGGAAGAAGAAGGTGATCGTATGGGATCTTTGGAGCATCAAGGAAAGATGCTCTTGGGTCATATCCGTTAAAGGATAAGGAAAGCTTATCCTTAGCTCTCTTGTTCAAAGACAGCCTGTCTTGGACTGTCCAAAAAGAGACCACAAGAAGAAGCCACGCCTACATCTACTAGTGACCAACCATGTGAAGTTTCTGGTCCATACAATTCAAATAAGCGCTACACACTCCCTTTGACCTCACATGATCCTAATAGTAACTAAAGCAAACACTTGCATCTGATTCATTTCATTATTTAAGCTTAGTATTGTCGTGTGTAAACATCAAGTTGAGAGAGTCTCTCCTCTTCATAATCTTATTCTTATTCTTAAGTCTTTGGTTACTAAAACTCTAAATCTCTTATTCTCTAATCTCTGGTTACCATTAATCTCTCATTCTCTCATCATTCTCCTTAGTCTCTCACGCCTACAAACTCTCTCATCAATCTCTCTTACCATCTTATTTCAGTCTAAGTCTCATTCATCCCCATCTTTGTGTTCATCACTCAAGCATATACCTTGAGCTCTGATAACATTTTTATTGTTTTTGTAGTAATCTGAGTTTAGAAAGGTATTTGTAAGCGAGATTAGAAGAGAAAACAAGATTTAGAAGAGATTAAGTGAGAAAATGAGTGAATAGTAAGTTCAGATCCAAAATAGTGACTAAGAGACTAGGAGAGACTCGAAATTACTTGCTTTGTTATTCATCAGAGGTTACACATTTATAGTAGATGCTACAAGGGTTTTCAGCTTGAGAGAATGGTTGAATAAGCATGTGGAGTCAAATGTGGTCATAGGCGCCTAATTCAAATGTAAGGAGGAAAGGCTTCACACGCATGTGGCATAAGGCATCTTGGACTAGATGCCTTTGCCTTTCCAGCTGTATCCGTGCCTCCACCTTATCCTCAAACGGTCACAACTCCCTTGTGCACTAGTCACTCCTTCTCTTCCAAGTAGTGTCTTCAGCCTTCTTTACTTGCTGAACACATTTCACCTTCTTTACCATGGTAACTCTTATTTTTACCATGGTAACTATTTTAAACCCAAATGCACCTTTTTCCCTCTTTGTGTAAACCTCTTTATCTCTTATTTTCAACACATCTCAACACTCCCCCTCAAGCTAGACCATGTGAAACAAGTCTAGTTTGGAAGTGCAATGAGGTCTTCCTCATTAAAAGCCTTACCAAAGAAAACCCTTGAGTCCTTAGGGATAAAACCTTGGTAAGGAAAAGAGTAAAGACCCCATTGCAAGGGGACTAGCTGGGCACAGAAAGATTTATAAGTCCCAACCTGGTATGGATGGACTCCATAGTCTTCTGGTTTGCAGCTTTAGTAAACACATCTGCCAATTGGTCCTCACTCCTTGTGAAGCAAGGTAAGATCACTCCAAGCACCATCATTTGCCTCACCTTATGACAATCCACTTCTATGTGCTTGGTTCTCTCATGAAAGACTGAGTTGCTGGCTATATGTATTGCAGCTTGGTTGTCACAATGCATGGTCATTGGAGCCGCTTGATCAATCTCCCAATGCTTCAAAATGCCTTTGATCCAAACTAACTCATTTGTGAGCATCAGCATGGCTCTATACTCAGCTTCTGCACTTGAGCATGACACCACCTTTTGCTTCTTGCTCTTCCATGTCACTAAGTTTCCTCCAGTGAAAGTACAATAGCCTGTGGTTGACCTCCTATCAATCCTATCACCAGCCAAATCTGCATCACAGTAGCCTACAACCTCAGTACTCCCATTGCATCCCATCCAAACACCAAGCCTTCTCGTCCCATTCAAGTACATCAAGAGCCAGTTCACCATCTCCCAATGATGTTCTTTAGGCACTTGCATATGCTGGCTCACCTGGTTCACAGCAAAACATATATCAGGGCGAGTAATGGTAAGATATATAAGCTTACCAACCAGCTTTCTATAAGGCTTAGGATCCTTAAATGGCTTGCTATCTTCTATCTCCCCCTCTCTTGGTACTTTGTAACCATCCTCCATGGGCATCTTAGCCGTCTTTCCATCAAGCTTACCTGCATCTTTCAAAAGATCAAGTGTATATTTCCTTTGAGACATGAACAAACCTTCCTTGGATCTACATATCTCAATCCCAAGGAAGTATTTCATTTCTCCTAAATCTTTAATATCAAAAACTGATCTAAGAAAGACTTTAGTAGCTTGGATACCTTCTTTGTCATTTCCAGTGATGATGATATCATCAATATACACTAGAATGACAATGATACCTGTATGGGTGGTGAGAGTGAAGAGAGTATGATCCAATTCTGACTTCCTAAAGCCTCTTCCATTCAAAGTAGTACTCAGCTTGTAGTACCAAGCTCTTGGAGACTGTTTTAACCCATAGATAGCCTTCTTTAATCTCAATACATTACCCGGCTTAACCAAGCTCTGTAAACCAGGAGGAGGATGCATATAGACTTCCTCTTCAAGCTCCCCCTGAAGAAATGCATTCTTCACATCCATTTGCCACAAACCCCACTCAAGATTCACAGCCACTAACAACACAAATCTGATGGTATGAAGTTTAGCTACTGGAGCAAAGGTATCAATATAGTCTTCACCATACGTTTGAGTATACCCTCTTGCTACCAGTCTACTCTTCTCCCTCTCTATCTTCCCATTAGAAAAGTATTTGATGGTGAATATCCATCTACTTGTCACTGCCTTCTTCCCTTTTGGAAGAGCACTCTCATACCATGTGTCATTCCTTACCATAGCATCTGCCTCAGCTTGAACAGAATCTCTCCATTCCTTTCCTTCATAGCCTCTTCATAGCTTCTTGGCACATCATTTGCATCCAGACTTACCATAAATCTGCAATGCTCTTTTGGAAACTCGGCAAATGAGCAAACAGCTTGTGATGGGTGCTCAACAGCTTGAGCATTGTAATACACACGGGTGTTAACCCAGTTGGATGGAGGCTGTCTTATACGAGTGCTCCTTCTTAGTGGTTGCTCCACTATCTCAACCTCCTCTTCCTCTCCTCCCTGATCACTTACATCTTCATTTTCCTCATGAGATGCCACACCTTGATCAGGAGACCCGGAGCTAGAACCTTGTTGATCTTCTTGACCACTTGGTTCTTCTTCATTGTTGTTTGGCTCATGTCCTTCTTGACCATTAGAGCCGCCTTGATTCTCATTTTTTCTCCCCCTCTCATGATCAAGGTGAGGAGAATGACTTGTATCTTCAGCTTCTTGAGTTCTTGGAACCTCCTTTCTTGGGTCTTGAGTAGTTTTGATCCCAAGTCTCTCCATAATAATCCTCAAGGTTGCTCCTCTATCCGCAGTTAGGTCTTTCAAGTCTTCTTGATGTTCCTTGTCATAGTATCCTCTATCTTCAATAAACTTCACATCTCTTGACACCAGCACTCGTCTAGCTACTGGATCATAGCATCTATACCCCTTTTGGCTTGTAGAATAACCCACAAACATAGTCTTGGTACTCTTAGCTTCCAACTTGTTTCTTTGTTCTCCTGGAACAAACACATAACTCAAACACCCAAAGACTCTTAGATGATCCAAACTCGGCTTGTACTTGTTGAGGACTTCAAATGGAGATTGGTCATCAAGAACTCTAGTTGGAGTTCGGTTAATTAGGTAACAGGCTGTGGCAACAGCATCACTCCAAAACCTCTTTGGAACACTTGCTTGAAACATCATGGACCGAGCAACCTCCATGAGATGTCTATTCTTCCTTTCAGNTCAAGAACTCTAGTTGGAGTTCGGTTAATTAGGTAACAGGCTGTGGCAACAGCATCACTCCAAAACCTCTTTGGAACACTTGCTTGAAACATCATGGACCGAGCAACCTCCATGAGATGTCTATTCTTCCTTTCAGATACTCCATTCTGCTGAGGAGTATAAGGGCAGCTAGTCTGATGAAGAATCCCATGTTGAGCTAAATAATGCTTGAACTCATGACTTGTGTACTCTCCTCCATTATATGACCTGAAAATCTTAACCTTAGCTTGATAATGGTTAGTCACATAAGCATGAAAGTTCCTAAATGCATCAATCACCCTATCTTTTGAAGGAATTAGTGTTAACCAGGTGTATTTAGATTTTTAATCTATGAAAGTTACAAAATATTTAAAGTTATCTCTAGATGAACATGGAGCAGTCCATACATCAGAGTGAATTAAATCAAAACAGCTTTCATAGATAGTGGTAGATTTCTTAAAAACCGTTTTACAATGTTTGCCTAAAATGCAAGCTTCACAATCATTATTTTCAAAAACAACACCTGGTAACATCAAGTTCAAAGCTCTAACATGTGGATGTCCTACTCTAGCATGCCACAGAGAACTTTTATTTAAAACAGAAGCAGAATTAAAACAACTAAATCCAGAAACAGTAGCTAAGTCTTCAAGAGCATAAAGATCTCCCTTGGAAGCTCCTCTACCAATTATCTTGGTGCTTTCAATATCCTGAAATCTCACATCATCAGGGGTGAATATCACATTGCAATTTAAATCCTTGGTACACTTCCTGGCACAAAAGATTGTTAGTATATTCAGGCATATAAAGCTTTAGAATCTCTATTAAACAATCTTAAAGTGCCAATGCCCCTAATAGGTATCTTATCACCATTTGCAATTAATACATTACCATTAGCAGGTTCTAAGTCTTTGATTAAGTTAGTATCACTTATCATATGGTGTGTAGCACCCGAGTCAATTATAAGAGGTCTAGTCATATTCTCAGCATTGTGACAAAGGATACTAGGTGATTTGAAAGTAATAAGAGGCTCATTTAACCTATCAGTAGTATCTCTCCTAGTTCCATTCATCCTAGCAATACTAGACCAATTATAAGAAGCATTAGTGTTACTAGTAATCAAAGAAGCACCATAAGAGTTACCAATGATATTACCATTGTCTTTGAGCATCTTGATAAGATCCTCAATGTCAGACCTTCTGATGTAGTCATTGGTACTTCCTCGGTTGCTTGTAGAGCCTCCTCCACCCGTGTAATCTACCATTGACTTCCCATCAGCTGCCTCCTTGGTTTCACCACTAGTACCCTTACTCGGACCAGCACCATTAGACCCCTCAACCATGTTTGCCTTCCCATCCTTGTCTTTCATGAACTTAGCTGGCTTGAGGTGAGGATGAAGAATCCACCATTAACTCTTCTTATGTCCATACTTCTTGCATTGATTGTTAGATTTTCAGAGTACAAGGCTGTGTGTGAGTGTGATGAACAACAAAGCCTTTACAAGGCAGATTTGAGCTTAGTTTGGTTATGGAAATGGAATGATGGTATGTGTGTGTATCAAGACTAGAAACGTGTGTATAAGATAGTTTAAGAGTGTATAAATGTTTTTGTGTTTAAGAAAGGGAGAGATTTAAGGGATTCTAGCCAAGAACACACACTTTATTATGAAGGAGGAGAGGCAATGCCTTCTCACACGCTTACGAGCTTACAAATGAGCATACACTTGCTTTTATAAGCTTTACAATCTGAAACCATTAAACCTACATCTAATGGCTGATAATAACTTGAATAATGGATGGCTTGGATCAGTCTTGGTCTGGTCTTTGGTCTTGGACGAAATGGTTGTGATTGGTTGATTCAAACTGGTCAAAGAAGGCTGCACTCTCATTGGCTCTCCTTA
>CAKOAT010381377.1:0-10699 GCA_932364175.1 Eruca vesicaria subsp. sativa
CTCATTGCATGCTTAGGCTAGATTGAGTGTTATTTTGGGTTGTCTGGGTTAGAGTCTAGGTTGTGGGTAGAGGCCGCCAACTCACTGAGTGACATTAGGTTACTCATCCAACTCCGTTGTCTCTTTTTGCAGGTATATTTAGTTTTGGGTGACTGGGTAGCTTGGAGCTGGACATTAGGACCACCGGGGTAGATTTTCATGCCTTTTGATATACGGTATTTTTTTATGTGTTTAGTTGACTCGATTTGGTATTAGGCCGGGCCCAGTCTTAAATTATTTAGTGTATGAATATTTCTTAAATCAATAAATATTTGTTTTATATGCGCATCATGAGTACTCTAATATTTGACTAGTCCGGTCTAACACATCGTTAGGTCGTGGTACGGGTTGAAAAGCCTTAGGCCCTGATCTAACAGAACCGTTAACCCCGGGTATGGGTTGCAAAGCCTGAAATTAACGGGACGTGTTAGTGGGCGAACTGGTCTAGGTTGTGGATTAAGTTCTGCGACTTTTGACCAGATTGTCCCTAGCCCGTCATGTAATACTTCCGGACCATGGTGTTGGGTTGAACAGTCAGTCATGTTCTTGTTTGATTGTTGGCTGGCCGGTTGGCCTTTCATCTCCAACCCTTGGTGTGGGTCGGTCCGTCGGTCATGTTCTTGTTTGATTGTTAGCCGGTGGTTCGACCTATGTCTAGGACGGTTCGGGGGTGTTACATCCATCCTCCGGGAGAGTAGACAACACGGATCATAATCTCGATCCGGTGATACCTACGGGTGAAGACCCTCCGATCGTGCAGAAGACGTTCTTCCGGAAACTTCAAGGAAGAAGAATAAGAAGAAGATTAACTTGGAGGTCGGGGTGCAGGTGTCTGAGGAGACTGGCCACCAAAATGACCAGATATAGACCCTGGAACCAAGGGTGCTCCCATCGTTTGATCATTTGTTTTTTTTTGGGACGCTTATCTCGACGTTTCTCGCCTCAGACATGCGGTAAGTGTTCTTCCTTTATTGTAACTTTCTCGACAGTGTTCGCTTCGTCTTTCTCATAGTCTGACCCGATCATCTCTTATTCTTACAGGTTGACAATGGTGTGAATCTTTTGGTTGAAAAGTACAATGCTGAGCTCAAAACGTCGTAGGCTAACTTGGGGGAAGCCTAGGATAATGTCAGGATCGGACGGAAGCGTTCTGCCACGCTAGAGGCCTTGCTTGAGCAAGGTGAGACAGCTAAGGCTGAAGCCGTTACTCAAGTTGAGGTTCAGGCGAAGAGGCTCGAGGACATCTCTAGTGATTTGGAGGCTACAAAGGCTAAGGCGGAAGAGCTCCAAAAGGAGAAAGCTCAACTCAAACAAGAGAAAGCCACGATCGTCAAAGAGCGTAAGAGGGAGGCTATCCATTTGAGAAGATCTCGTATTTACGAGGTTACTCGCGAGCGAGCGAGGGTCCATGCTGCCATGGTCTCCAAAGCAAATGTCTGTTTCCAGCGGCTCTGAGCACGAGAAGAGAAGCTGAAAAAGTTCGACGATGCGTGTTGCCTATGGAGCCAAGCTTTCGGAACCCGGAAATGCTTGGAAATGCTCAAGAGGGATGGAGAGGCTATTCCTCATGAAAATATAGATTTCTTCGAGGAGGAGGAGAAAGCGTGGAAGGCGGAGACCAAACAGCTTGATCATGGATTGCCTGAGAAAGGTGATTACTCGTTGTGCCCACTCGCGTTAGGATCTGAATACTTGACGAGGGACTCCTCGTCTATTTGGAGGCTGGTATTGACAAGGATCCTCCTGTTGACCTTGATTCGAGTGGATCAAATCTGAATTTGCTCGACCCCGGAGTTCCTGCCAGACTTCGTTCTCCAGAGCGTTCAGGCGGGGATGTCAGGGATCGCCTGGTTGGGAAAGGGAAAGTCGCGGCTGGTGGGAAACAAGTGGTACATGTCTCCAATGCCTCGTATGAAGACGATATCTCGGGTTTCGAGGGTTCTGACGATGGCGAGTGCAGGCTGCTCGAGAGCGACAAAGCAAGGTCTATGGAGAAAGAGCCAGAGGAGAATTAGAGTACGGTTTTTCAAGCTTCTTCAACTAACGCATCCCAGATCCGCGAGTCATATACTCGCAACAAAGGCGACGAACTGGAGGTGTCGAAGGAGCGATAATATTTTGTTTTTTTGTTTTTTTTTGTATTAACTCCGTTGGTGGATTTGTTGTTGTGCTTGACTTTGATTTCTGCCCTTTCTGCTTTTATCTTTTCGCGGAGAATGTGATTCTTTTGGATTTTGAATTATGTCCTAGGTCGAGTGTTCGTCTCGGGACTTTGTTTTAGTTCAAAGGATTTATCGAAATCCAAATTTGCTCAACTCCAAAGTAATCCGGTTTAATCCAAGGCTTTGTTTTGGTCGCTAACTCGAGACCGTTTGACAGATTGCTATCTGAGTTTATGACTTTAACAATCTTATTTACGCTGTGTTAGTTGGTTGATTTTAACCTTGACTTAGCGAGTAGAGTAGAGATTTTATTTTATTAGGACTGATAAAGGTTTTCAGGTAGCCGCAAAGTAATTATGTAGACTTTAGGTCGGCCTATCCCTATTCCAACACTTATCGTGAAACCGAAAATTATCGTCTCTTTGTCAGTTGGGATTGATCGCGACTGATGGTACTCGTCGAGCATGTGCCTTATCATGACACTTCTGATGAAATTGCGCAAGTACCAGTACACAGTCCGCGGTTACTTTTCGCTTATCGAGAAGATGGGGTGTTGGCATTGATTGAGAAGTTTTGTTGGTGATATAGCTGAACCCGTAAAGGGCTGCCTACATACCTCAAAGGAGGATCAATCCATCCGTAGTTTGGTTTTTCCGAGCAGAAGTGACTGTTGATAGTGCATCTACTCGATGAGTAAAAGTGGCTGATTAGCGCATTTACTCGGTTTTTGGTGTTATAGCTGGACCGGTTAAGGCTACCTACGTACCTGTATGAGTATCAAGCCATTCGTAGTTTGATGTTCCGAGTAGAAGTGGCTTTTGGGGCGCATCTACTTGACGAGTGAAGGTGGTTATGCTGCGCATTAATTCAGGGACGAGTTAAAGTGACTGAAAGTAATTAGCTCGATTTTTTTTTATTATTTTTGACGAGATAGTTTTCATGCAGCGTAGTAATGCCTTAGGTGCATCGAGTTCCAGGTGTGCGGAACCTGCTCGTCGGTTGAAGTCTCAAGGTGATAGAGACCCTGCTTGACGACTTTGACGATTTTTTTAGGGGCCTTCCCAGTTAGCGCCGAGCTTTCTTGCATTCGGCTCTTTCGTATTGTTGAAGACTTTGCACAGTACCAGGTCTCCTAGCTCAAGTGGTTGGGACCGGACCTTCTTGTTGTAGTAGTTTTGGATCTAGTGCTGATAGTTTTGGATGCGCAGGAGATCCTAATCTCGTCTCTCCTCGATTGCGTGTAAAGCATTGAGGAGCATGTTACTGTTAAGCTCGACGTGTTCTTGCTTCCTTGATTGTCGCAGACTGGTGACATTCACTTCTGCTGGTGCCATGGCTTCGACTCCATAGGTGAAAGAAAATGGTGTTACTTTGGTGGCTCCTCGCAGCGTTGTTCTAGGCGACCATAAGACTCCGTCTAGTTCGTTGGCCCAACAACCCTTCTTTAAGTCGAGTCTCTTTATTATCCCATTGATGATTGTCTTGTTGGAAGACTCGGCTTAATTTTTCTTTGCGGATAACGAGGACAGGAGATGGTTAGTCTGTTCCTCCACTTGTTGCAAAACTCGCGGAATTTTTGTGCGATAAACTGGGAGCTATTGTCCATGACAATTTTGTAGGGAAGACCGTGGCAACAAATAATATTTTTCCATACAAACTTTTGGACTTCCCTCTCTGTGATCGTGGCATAGGACTTTTCCTCTATCCACTTTGTGAAGTAGTCAGTGAGAACCAAGATGTAACGCTTCGGCTGGGATTTGGGCATCGGTCCAATGATGTCAATCGCCCATCGTATGAATGGGTAAGGCGCCGTCATTGTTCACAGCGTTTCTGTTGGACAGTGGATGGTCGATGTGTGCCGTTAACATTTGTCGTGCATATGACTCGCAATCAGTCGTCATAGTAGGCTAGTAGAAGCCTAAACTCTTTATCATTAGGGCGAGAGCTTGGCCGCCTTAATGGTTGCCTCCTGCTCCTTCATAAGTTTTGACCATCACAAGATACGTTTCCTCGCCATGGTTATATCGGAGGAGGACTTTGTTCGTGGTCCATCGGTTAGTAATTTGTGCTTCGTGCCTTCAGTCGTCAAGCATGCCACTTCTCCGCGAGAAGCTTTCCGTCGGCCAGGAAATAAATGAGCTCAACCTGCCAATGTGGTTTGTCCTCATCAGCTTGCTCGATCGCAAGAACGGGGGTGGCTTCAGGAGGTGGTTTCTCGATTGCGGTGTCTATACTTGGTTTATCAATCTGATGAATGGGAATCGTTCTTCTCACTTGATCTCTGAGTCAGCTCCCAAGCGCTGCGAGAACATCGGCACAGACGTTTTCTCCACGCGGGACCTTCGTAAGCTCAAAAAAATTGAACTCCTTGGCGAGATCCTGCACTATCTTCAGATATACATCCATTCTCTCATTCCGAGTGTCGTAGTCGCCGCTGAACTGACTTGTGACACTGGGAGTCCCAGTAGGTGCTTAACTGTTTTGCCTTAACGGCCTTTGCCAGGCGTAATCCAGCGATAAGGGATTGTCTGATTAGTTCTCCGGTTGGGGACTGTAGTTGGACCCCAAACCGGATCCCTTGTTTGTCGATGAGCCATCGACGTGCAAAACCCAATTTTGACTCGGCTGGATCAGATCCTATGCGAGCTTGGGTGCTAACTTTATCATGAAGTTGGCTAATACATGCGACTTGAACGTTGTGCGGTTTCGGAAGACAATGTCGTGCACGCTGAGCTCGATCGCCCACTTAGACAACCGTCCCGACTTATTGGTATTCTGCATCACGGTCCGGAGGGGTTGGTCTATTAGCACTTCAATCGTATGTGACTGAAAGTAAGGACGAGTTTCCGTTCTGAGGTAATGACAGCCAATAACATCTTTTCAAGTGTCGGGTACTGCGTCGCAGGGTCTATCATGCGTTTTCTGGTGTAGAATATCAGCTTTTGCTCGCCACGATCATCTTTGACGAGAACACTGCTACCTACGATAGGAGAGACGACGATGTAGAGATAAGGCGTGTCTCAGGCTTCGGGCTTGGCCAAAACCGGTGGGGTGGTCAGGTATTCTTTCAGCCGGCTGAAGGCTGCTTTGCAATTTTCGTCCTAGACAAACCGCTTCTTGCCGCGCAAGAGTTCATAGAACGGAAGGAACTTGTCGGTAGATCGTGGAATGAAATTGTTCAGTCCGGCGATACAACCCGTTAGTCGCTGGACTTCTCAACTGTTCGTTGGACAGGGAGGACGAGGATGGTGGAGATTTGTTTCAGGTTTGCTTCGATTCCTCATTGCGTTACTATGTAACCAAGGAATTCCACCGATGTGACACTGAAGGTACACTTCGTGGGGTTTAGCTTCATCCAATATTCGTTCACGGTTTTGAAGCACGAATGTAAGTGATTAGAGTGGTTTGCCGCACATAACGATTTAACCAGCATGTCATCGATGTATACTTCCATCATTTTACTGAGCTTATCGGCAAACATTCGATTGACTAGGCGTTGGTAAGTCGCGCCGGCATTCTTAAGCCCGAAAGGAATGACCTTGTAGCAGTAGGTTGCTCCGTCGGTTATGAATGCGGTTTTCTCTTGGTCATCGGGATGTATTGTGATCTGATTGTATCCTGAGAACGCATCCATAATGGAGAGGAGTTCGTTTTTGGCGTTGACTCGACCAGTTGATCGATATGCGGGAGGAAAAACTATCTTGCGGACATGCCTTGTTCAGGTCCGTGAAATCAACGCGTTCTTTTTCTTTACCACGACCGGGTTTTCCAGGCACTCGGGGTATTGTACCTCGGTAATCGATCCGGCCGTGAGTAAGCGTTTGACTTCTTTGTCGACGGCCTTCGATCATTCGGGACAGAGCTTTCATCGTTTATGTTGGATGGGTTTGAAAGTGGAATCGAGATTGAGCTTATGAGGTGATCTTTGGGTCGGTTCCCTTCATGTCAGAGGTAGTCCACGCGAAGGTTGACGCATTTTCTTTGAGGAAGGTGACGTTTGTTGCATCTTGTCGGATATAAAGGCTCCAACTCGTACGATCTTGATAGAATCGCTGTCGTCTATTTGGACTTCGAGGACCTTATCCTTCTGGTGGTATATATTATGGATAGGCTTAGCGACTGCATTGACCTGAGAAGGGCCTTTTGGAGTTTTGATACCCCCGTCGTTCCCAAGGAATTTGACGCAATGATGGTAGGTCAAAGAGATTGCTTTCATCGGGTGGAGCCACGACGTTCCAAGAATGACATGGTAAGGCGCTTTGGTTGCGATAATGGAAATCTTGACCGTGCATATATCTCCCCCAGCGTAAACGAGAAGTCGAATAGTTGTGATCATCTCTTGTGATACTCTGTTGAATCCGGTTAAGGAATGGTTTGATGGCTTCATTAAGCGTAGGTTGATTCGCATCTTTTCGAGGGTCTTTTGGAAGATAAGATTGACCGAGCTCTCGGTGTCGATCAAAACTTTGGTAAATTCGCACTCGCCAATTCCGAGTTCAATGAGTAACAGATCGTTGTGCGGCATATGTACTCCGATAGCGTCTTCCACCGAGAACGTGTTTGTAGGGTCGTTCTCAGGTTTGGATGGCCATCTTTTGTAAAGTTTCCGCTTCCCGTTGGTGCGCCTTGACCGATTCACCGCATGGGGGAGATCCTCCCATGATCACATTTGCTCGCTTGTTACAATTTTGCGAGCAAGTCGACAGACGAGAACACGGCATTCGGCTGCTGTGTATGGATGTCCTTCGTCACTTTGAGCTGTCGACGCTGAGTCGGAGCTTTTCGACTTGCTGAGTTTGATGCGAAGATCATATACCTTTGAATTCAAGTGGTCCCGCAGGTTGACGCTGCCGGGGCGAAGGTTGTGCTCGGCTAGAGCGTCCATCCGTTCGGTTTTCCTGGCTTTGGGAGCGGTAATCGTGGTTTTGGTATCTGCCGAGGGGAAATTTGCTTCATCGTCGGAGATGCTTTTTGTCTTGGTAGAGTTTGAGAGGGTTTCTGTCGCGATGTTCATTTGCTTAAGACTATGTCGTAGGTCTACGGGGTTACGGCTGTCCCTTTCGGCGAGTCGCTTGTCCACGTATGTTCGTAGATCTCCGGGGACAGATTATGCTTCCTCGTTAACTGATGTATCCGGGTAGGCAAGGATAACTTTGAATCTTCGTCGGTTTCTTGGCTGCTCTTCGTTGTCATATGAATCTCCTTTCTCTTGCGCTTTAGGGGCGGCTTCTCCGGAGTTCGTCTGGGGTTCGGCTCACGGGGTTTTGCCTTGCGACTTCTGAGCCTTCTTTTCTTTGTTTTTGCTCCAGTTCTTGTTATTCTTCAATTTGGTTTTTGGAGGCTTGATCTCCAATTTACCATTGGCGATAGATGAGATGAAATGCTCGTATAACATTTGCATTCCTTCGTGTCATGCTTCTTGGTTTTGTGATAGGCGCAATATTTGTCTGGTTCGGNGTCGAATGGCGGTACAGGTCGTCTCAGAACTTCCAGTGTACATACAGGTTGTTCATGAGAGCGTCCACGGCGATGCTGTCGGGGACTTAGACTTTTGAAACGATGGCTTTAAACTTCTCCATGAACTCGCGAAGGCTTTTTCCCTGTGACTGAGAGAGTTTCCAAAGATCTGATGCGGTGGCTTCTTGACGGGTGAACAATATATAATTCTTGAGGAAGGCCGAAGACAGATCATGGAAGTTATCGACAGAGTTTTTTGGTAAACCGGTGAACCAGGTGAGGGCTGCGCCAGTCAAACTTTCAACGAAGAGCTGGCAAAAGCCAGCATCTTTCTCCTCTTCAGAGAAGTTTGGTCCTCCCATAGCAATGTTGAAAGACATGATATGAGCGGTCGGGTCTGAGAGACCGTTGTAAGTCAGCAAGTGGACCTTGTCCATTTTTCGGAGTCGCACATTGGTTATCCTGCTGCTTAACGGTGTTTGAAGGGTATCCGCGAGGACGCTCTCAGTTAGCGGAGCGGAAGTTGTGACACCTTGAATCTTGGAGTTGATATTTAGGAGTGCTTGTTTGAGAGCGGTTATCTCCTAGACAGTCGGCAGATCTGGGACGCCGGAAGTATTGGTCTATTCTTCGGGTCCATGAGCTTGAGTTCCAGCGACCTGACCGGTAAGGTTGACTGCTCCATCAGTGTGGAACAGCTGTCTTCGGACTGTATCGGCGGTAGTAGCCGTCCCGCCGAAAGGTGCGAGGATGGCTGGTATGGCGGCAAGTTTCTCAGTCGTTGCCCTCTGGGCTTCGTCTTGCCCCGCGAAGCGTTCCATGACTGTATCGATGAAAGCTGGGGCAAGAGGTATGGCAGTAGACATTGTTGGTAATACTGTGTCGGCTTCCTCGTCGGATGTTGAGTCGTTATTTGGACTCATTTTTTGCTGATTCTACTTTGTTAGGCCCCATGGTGGGCGCCAAATATCTTTTTTGTCGTCAACTTAAACAGATTTGATTAGACTGTGAAAACCAAATCTGTGGCTCTAAATCCTTTTGAACGACATAGAGATTATTCTGAGCCCGAGATATTGAAGATTGACTATCACAACGTATGCGTATAGCTGGCACAGGTTTCTCCCACATAGGGATATCTTCCAAAAAAATTCTAAGCCATTCAGCTTCTTCTGCAGCTTTGTCTAAGGCTATGAACTCAGATTCCATGGTGGATCTGGCTAGAAATTTTTGTTTGGTAGATTTCCATGATATTTCTGCTCCTCCTAGTGTAAAGACATATCCACTTGTGGATTTTGAGTTTTTAGAATCTGATATCCAGTTGGCGTCACTGTATCCTTCTAAAACTTTTGGTTCTTTACCATAGTGAAGCCCAAAATCTTTGGTGTATCGCAGGTAATTGAGTACTCTCGTTATAGCTTTCCAATGTGTATGACCTCGATTACTTGTATATCAACTCAGTACGTTTACTGCATGCGCTAGATCTGGGCTTGTGCAATTGGTCAAGTACATGAGACTTCCAATCACATGTGCATACTCATTTTGTGAAACCGCTTCCCCTGAGTTCTTCGTCAAGTGCATAGAGTAATTTAAATCTCTCCAATATTATTTAAGCATATAGTCTCAGATGAGAGCTCTGGATTTCGTCCCCTTGCTTCTGCCCTATGCCTCTTGCTTATATACTCCCTTCCTAGGCGGTTTAGTCTTTCCATTTCGCCCAGATTCGAGTTTAATGGGAATCTTCCATTTATCTCGATCTTTCTTTTTTCCCGCGGAAATCATCTATTTATCCTCAAACTTGACATTTATCTTCAAGTTTGACATTTATCTTCTTTCTGCGAGTAAATCGCCAAAACGCCGTCGTATCTTCGGGTTGGACTTCGTTTAAAGTCGCGAGTAGCTTTTATCACGTTTTATGAAATTCCGAGCCATTTTGCGATAAATTCGTTTTACGACTTTAGACGAGATCGTTTCCTGATACGATGCCGTTTTTAGATAAGTTTCTCGAGTTAATCGTAAAGCTAAGCAATGTTTGATGTTTCAATTAATCGTTGCCGTTTTCTACAATGTACACGGGGTTTTATTAAAAATGCGTTTTGTACGATTTTTACGAAAAATCTCGAATAAATCGTATAGTTTAGGCAATATTCGGTGTTTCGTTTAACCGTTGCCGTTTTATACGATTTCCTCGAGTTCTTTTCGAGAAAACAAAGCTTTACGGTTTTTATCGTAAAACTCGAACGATAGGACGGATCGAGACGAAACGGGAGACATTTCGACCGTGATTCGTAATACGATCGTGTCGAAGGACGTATGCCTTGAATCGAGGATGTGGGAGATCGAGGCTCGGGATGGTCGGCTCGACGTACGGCGAGCTAGTTCAGCTTGGCCAGGTCGCCATATGGCGAACTAGATGATAACAACCTGTGGGGCAAAGTCAGCACCTCTTAGTTCGCCAGCAGGCGAACTAGTTGGGAGGTTCCTAGTTCGCCTGCAGGCGAACTAGTCGGGAAGCTCCTAGTTCGCCTGCTGGCGAACTAAGCCGAGCTGGCTTAGTTCACCAGCAGGCGAACTAGTCGGGAGGCTCCTAGTTCGCGTTTTGCGGCGGTTTCGGTTTTTCGCGATTTTGTAAAACGATTCTCGAGTTTTATAAAACGATCTTCGAGTTTCATAAAACGACTCTCGAGTTTTATAAAACGATTCTCGAGTTTTATAAAATGATTCTCGAGTTTTATAAAACGATTCTCGAGTTTTATAAAACGATTCTCGAGTTTTATAAAACGATTCTCTAGTTTTATAAAACGATTCTCTAGTTTTATAAAACGATTCTCGAGTTTTATAAAACGGTCTTCGAGTTTTATAAAACGATTCTCGAGTTTTATAAAACGATTCTCTAGTTTTATAAAACGATTCTCTAGTTTTATAAAACGATTCTCGAGTTTTATAAAACGGTCTTCGAGTTTTATAAAACGATTCTCGAGTTTTATAAAACGATTCTTTGAGTTTTATAAAACGATTCTCGAGTTTTATAAAACGATTCTTCG
>CAKOAT010381599.1:0-11900 GCA_932364175.1 Eruca vesicaria subsp. sativa
TACCACATTGGGTTTTGGGTTTTACCAGGAGAGGTTTTAATGAGGCAACATCCAAAGCATGAAATGAACTTTGACCGGATATATCAACCAAGGGGGAGTGTTAAGAAATGAAGATGGTGGTTGGGACATATCCGGAAATGGACCAGACCACATCAGTACCATACCAGGCGGCCAAGCATCAGTCACTATCCTCCCTTGTTTTTATCCATATGTTGTAGTTATCCTAATCATTATAGGATTAGGATAATCATCCCCTTTATTGTTGTAATCCTTATCTCCTAAGGAATATGCTTATTCTCTTGTATGTATATATATGTATGTGCACGTGATGAATAAGATATACAGAGTTACAACCTTCTCCTTTATTCTATAACATTACACAAATAATTAACAAATAATTAAGGGATTATTAGATAGTGTTAAACAAAAAATAGATATCAAGCATGAAGTACTTTAACGTGATTACATTTTCATCTGCAAGAATGCATTCAAGCTATTATCCTCCATAATCGTGTTATGTTTCCACAAGTGAAGTAGCAGGTCCACTCTCCAGCTGGTTTATATGCCTTCATATAGTTAAGCAGCGTAACACTTTTGCTGATCGCCATTTAGTCTTCTATATTTTTCTCTGTGACTATTGAATGAGAGATACGCTATATATCACATTATCGATAAACTATGGAAAAAACAATATTTAATATTTAGATATAGTGCTTGATTGTAGGGTTGTTTCTGATGAGAATATTCGTTTTTATAGAACAAATCGATTGCACTAAGGCAAGTTAGTTTGGATAGTATCACGCCTAATATATATGCAAATTGTAAGGTTGATTTTTCTTATAATGTTCCTATTGTATAATTTTAAAATTGATTGCACTATCTCCAAAAAGTTTCTATAATAAATAACGTTAAATACGAGTGAATCAAACCAAATATCTTTAGCAAAACGTGGAAGTTAAATTCATATCCATATCAATACTATTAAATCAGGATTCTTTTTTTGGATTTGCACTTTTCTTTTCGTGACATATTACTTTTCATGCCATTATGGATTTGTCTAATATTTAGAAATTCATTAAGAGTAACATGGGAAACAAAAAAAAAGACCAACTAAACTACCTATATGTCTAACGATTTTGAATATATCACTATGAGAATAAATAAACAAAATAATTCTATTCTTATTTATTTAATTATAATCTATCATAACGTATATGTTTTTCTTTCTTTATCTCCCGATCCAATTCATTATCGTAAAAGAGGATGAAAGTCAACTCATCACCCTTTAACTCTGCATTGAAAATATGCAATGAAATTAGCAATATGGCAAATAATAAAATTAAACCCACAAAGCAATACCCAAAGTTATCATTTGATATTGTCAACAAAAGCAAAATATACAGATATATAGTAAATAGAACCGGCCTAAACTACAAAAAAGTTAAGCCATCGACTATGTATATATCTAAGTTGTACAAGGCGACAACAAATAAGTGAGGCCATCATAATGAATAAACAAAAGTACCAAGGCCACATGAATTGTCTCACCTATGAACTTTTTTTTTTATGTTCATGAAATAAGCTTATGAGACAATGACTTATATACTAAAGCCTCCTAACGTACTGGAACAGATAACTCACACAAAACATATCATCTTTTTTATAACAAACACAACTCCGATAATCATGTGCCCATATTCACCAGCCCTCAAAAAAGGACAAAATTTCAAAAAAAAAAAAAAATATACCATAACTTCTTTGTAAACAACTCTGCTCCGAGAATCATGTGCCCATATTCACTATACAAATTTTGTAACCGACTTTGGATCTTTCTATCAAATACTGGTGGCAAAAATAAATCTTCATATTGGCATATTCTCCAAGATATACTTTTACAAAAAAAAATTTATAAAAAATTCAATATAGGTTTTCACTCCTGCACGTTTTTATTCTTCCCTATATATACTACCATTAATCTAATGATTAAATCATCACCACATCCACGATCTTATTTAGAGAAAAAAATGAAAACCTCCCAAAAGATATCTTACCTTTCACATTTAAGCCTCGTAGAAGTGATTGGTGTATTCAAGTCAAAACAATCCACACCTGGAAGCAATTCAACTCAGCCTTAGGTGAATCTCTCGAAATCATCATTGCTGACGAAAAGGTTATCAAATCATTCTACTTCAATACTGAATTGCATGAGGATTTAATATAATATTTTTATAATGCAGGGTGATAAAATCTCTGCAACATGTATACAGAATCAGTTGATTAATTTGGGAAGTGAGTGTTTGATTGGTGAATGGAAGACCATTGAAAACATGTCGGTGACTGCTGCAAAGACCAGTTTGCGACCAACCAATCACATGTATAAGATTACATTTATAGGTCAAACAAAAATCTCAAACTGTGATATCGAGGATGACATGTTTCTATCATTGATGGAGTTCAAAACAATAATGTGTGGGAGTTTGAAACCAAATTTATTGTTTGGTAAAAAAATCTATATTCAACACTTATATTATTGATTTGTATATAACTCATTTTACAGATGTAGTATTGTTCTTTGGTGTAGATGTTCTTGGGCAAGCAATGAATGTTGGAGATCTACAAACTATACGGTGTCAAGATGGAGAGGAAAGAAAGAAAATCGATTTCACCTTGAGGGACATAAAGTTTGTTTTTATTATATATATTCATGATTTCAGTATATTATTATTTCATTTTATATAAATAAATATACTATTTATTATATGCTAAATTATATATCATTATTTCTTTCAAATGATCAACGAATTGCATGTTCTCTATAGGGTAAGTTTACTGAGATGCTACAAACCTATAGTGAGGAAACACACAAAGGAATTGTTGTCTGTTTGATCAGATTTGCAAAGATAGGATCCTTCAAAGGTAATTATATATTCCAAGTTTATTGATTATTAAATATCAATACTATTAAATAAAGATCCTTTACACACCATAATTTTAATATTTCACAGGAGTTCTCCAACTCTCCAATGCGTATGATACTTCTCAGCTGTTAATCAATCCAAAAATTAAGGAGACCTCTGAATTAAAAAAAGCGTATGTCAATTTCATTTTCCTCCCTATTAAAACGATTTACTAAATATGTTATATAAACATGATATATGTCTGACCCGGGCACGCATGTTTAAATATGATGAATCATCTATGTCTATTGTTGCATTGAAAGAAGATGATAATCAAGTTGATTTAAACGATAAGACATCTGTTTATCAAAATCATAGTTTGAATGAGATTGAAGACATAACCATTGCTAAAATATTGAATTCTACTCAGGTTGTTTATTTAACCATTCGTATCCTAATCCTATGTTTATATATTGTTTTGTTGTGTGTGAAATTTAGTGATTATTTTGGAATTGCGTGTCTTTACAGATTGGGAAATGAAAAGTTGTGTGTACAATTTATGCTATAGACATCGATTATGGTTGGTTTTATTTTGGTTGTAATGTAAACCATAGAACCTTTGAAGTCGCAAGAAGCAACAATACAACAACTCCTGCTTTTTGGTGTGAGAAGTGCAACAAGTTTGTATCTAATGTTGAGCCTAAGTATGTATTCGTTTTTTTTTTTTTGCCTAAGTATGTATTCTATTTAATATTAAACATGTTATAACTAAACTCTGCGCTATTACTTACATCATTTTGTTTATGTATATAGGTTTAAGCTTCATTTGCTGCTTAAGGATGATACTGGCACCACCAAGTTCATGTTGCTTGATACCATTGCAAATTTGATTGTAATGGAAAAGGCATAAAAAATTGCTAATGCTTCTATGGAAGAGGTAATTACTAAAATGATGATTTATATGGATTTTCTATGATAAGAATTGTTTGTGGACTATTAGATTGATGACCCAGAGTTCTTGCCTCAGCCGGTTAAAGACATTGTTGGAAAGACATTCAAGTTTGGTGTTGCTATTGAGAAATAAAATGTTTCTTATGGAGGAGATACCTACAAGGTCTTAAAGGTTTTGTTTACAAACAATTTGTTAGTGGCAAGTTCTCAATCAGAAACATTTTATGCTTTGGAAACTACTTTCACAAGTGGTGATGTTGTAATTAATCATACCTAATTATATCTATAGGTTCACAGTTTGTTCTTAAATTTTTACTAATATTTATTAATAGTATAGGGGTTGTTCTTAAATGATGGCGAAGAAATTTCAGTTGGTTAAAAACACCTACCTCAAAACGTACTCAAGATGACCTAGCTGATCTTCCTGACCTCACATCTGCATCAAAGAGAAGGTTTGTTCAAAAGCAATTTAAATAGAGAAGATTTCGGATGAAGAGATGAAGAGCAAGAAGAAAAAATAAAGACACTACTTCATTGTCATTTATCATGTTTTAATTTCAGAGAATAAGTGTTTTTGTTAGCACATGCTTTGTCTTACCAACTTGGTGCTTGATATTAGCACAAGTTTGGAATATTTGTTTTCTTAATATAATAATAACCAGATTATGCAGTTTCTTCAGCGGTTAAAATTTTAATAATTATTTTCTTAATTTCTTAATAGAATAATGAGCTTTTATGCATTATTGTACACAATTATTATATATATATACTGTATGAGGAACACTTGTATATCATACTAATAATTACGGGATTTGCATGTTTAAAAAATATTGAATATGATCCATAAAATATTACACTCATAAGCAAATACGCCACATAAATAGATTTAGTTATATATGTTAAAATACACATAATTATTTTGAAGAAAACCTGAATTGTGAAAACACCGTATCTTGAGCAAATTTT
This sequence comes from Eruca vesicaria subsp. sativa, assembly GCA_932364175.1. Classification (NCBI taxonomy): domain Eukaryota; kingdom Viridiplantae; phylum Streptophyta; class Magnoliopsida; order Brassicales; family Brassicaceae; genus Eruca; species Eruca vesicaria. The sequence continues at coordinate 4,815 of CAKOAT010381599.1, forward strand.
ATTTTGATAACGTGGTGAGTTTTTGCGGAGAAATAATGAAGGCGACCAAGAGTAAGAGACACGTGACTGAGGATGATTACGAGAATTCACAGTCAAATTTGCATACACAGGAGATGAAGACTTCAATTCCTTTGAAGTCTATATTCAGCCGAATCTTACAAGATGTTACAAAATTTCAGAAATTGTCAAGTCCTAACAGGCAGCAGTTACACTCATATGTTCCGTGTAAGTATATCAATACTAATACATATTTGGACTAATGTACATGGATGATTGTTTATAACATCTAACCATGAGTATGTTCCGTGTAAGTATGTTCCATGTTCCGTGTAAGTATATTGTTTTTATTGTATGCTTGGATTCCTTCAAAACCAAATCAACAGTATATAACGTTTCTGATTGCAACCAAGGACATGAGACGTCTGATACCCGTTGGGATGATGGTAAATTTTCAGTGCTCTTAGTACTGTGTTTGCTAACTTAGAAATTTTAGATGGATTTTAAGGACAGTGTGAACAAAGTTACGATATTAGTGAAGAAAGTGATACCGAGTCTGATGAATCATGTCATGGCTAAGTAACATTAGCCAGTTCGGTTTCAGAGAAACAAAAACGTCATGTAAAGAATATGGGTGAGATGTTTAAAACCTTGTTTGATGATATTGGTAAAACCAAACCAAAACATGTTGCTAAAGAAACACGTGAGTTGCACATAATGATGTCTTTTCCTAATATTTTACTTTACTACACCATATAACTTGCTTTTACGTTTTAATTTCAAAATACATAGATGATGGTAACCCTACACTCAAGTGTCAATTTTTCAAAGCTATTATGTGGTATGGTGAACGTTTAAACCGTGAGAAGAGAACCAGAAGGGATCGGCATTTTCTCTATGCTGTGGGCAGGGACAAGTTAAGTTGCCTCTGTTAAAAGAGAGCCCACTAGTTATTAAAAAATTAATTTTCGGGAATGATGCCAAGAGTAAGTATTACCAAGAAAATTTGAGAGCACTTAATATGGTATTTTCCTTTACTTCTCTTGGTGGTAAAGTTAAACGCTAATGTGGAAGTGGCATACAGATGTTTCAACTGCAAGGAGAAAACTACCATCTAATGGAAGTATGAAACCTGATATTGGTGATTATGATAAGTTTTCTCAACTATATATTGTTGATACTGAAAAGGAGGTTGACAACAGGGATTCAGTCATCAGGTATTTATAAAAAATTTGTAATAAAAAAGATTCTAATTATGTGGATTGCTTTATATTGGTCTGAATTGCTTAACCTATTAGCTTTATATTTATGTCTCAGTAAATACAAAAAGAAGGCAGATAAAGCTAAAAAGCATGCTTTGAGAAAGCAAATTATTGAGGATAATATTAAGGTGTTATATGATGTTAATCCCTATGTCCAGCAATTTTGATATGCCCGTGAAAGATTTGAGGGTTTAAGAGAACACTAACCTTTCCATATGAGGATTGTTAGTAATCTTGAAAAAGATGGAAGGACATATGATACACCAACAGCTTCTGAGGTTGCAGCTCTAATACCAGGTGATTTTAACATGGAAATGGACCACCGTGACATTGTCTTACACGAAAAACAGACTGGGTGACTTAAAAGGATTAATGAGATACATCCATCATACCTTGCACTTCAGAATCCTCTAATTTTCACATATGGTGAAGATGGTTTCAGACTTGGAATTAAAAAAAGAGCAACCCCAGCGACTGAGAAGCTCAAGAGGGCTAATATTAGTATGAGACAGTGGTTTGCTTATCGAATTCAAAAGAGAGATGGCGAGTGTCATACCCTTCTACATTCAAGAAGATTGTTTCAACAGTTTCTGGTCGATGCATTCACTACCATTGAGACGATCATGATACGATTTTTGAGACAGAATCAGAAATGCTTGATCAAGCATATAATGAAGCAAAATGGCCAAGGTAGTCGGGTTATTTTGCCAGCTTCGTTTGTTGGAGTCCACGGTACATGAAAAACAACTGCCAAGATGCAATGGCGATATGTAAACATTTTTGTTTCCCACACCTTTTCATCACTTTTACGTGCAACCCAAAATGGCCAGAGCTTACAAGTTTTTTTTTCAAAACGCAACTTAAGGCCTGAGGATAGACCAGAGATTATTTGTCGAATGTTCAAAATGAAGCTTGATTCTCTTATGACTGATCTAACTGACAATGAGCTCTTGGGGAAGACGGTGGCATGTAAGTATAGATCTATCTGCAGTTTTAACAGAATATTTTAAGAGTTCTTGACATGTACATGCTTAATTTGATTTTTTTTTCTTATACAGCTATGTATACTATCGAGTTCCACAAACATGGTTTGCCTCATGCTCACATATTATTGTTCATCCTATAAGATTCCTACAAGTGATCATATTGACAAGTTAATTTCAGCTGAGATTCTAGACAAATCTGAAGAAACACAACTATATGAAGTGATTAAAGGCATGATGATTCATGGTCCATGCGGAGTTGCTAATATGGGCTCACCATGTATGGAAAATTGTAAATGCTCTAAAATATTTTCAAAGGCGTTTGCAGAAAAGACAACAGTGAACAAGGAAGGCTTTCCAGTTTACAGGAGAAGCGATAACAATCGATTTGTAGAAAAGAATGGCTTCAAATGCAATAATAGATATGTAATACCCTATAACAAAGAACCATCAATTCGCTTCAGATATCATATCAACGTGGAATGGTGTAATCAATCAGGATCAATCAAATACTTATTTAAGTATATCAACAAAGGTTCAGATTGTATTACAATAGTTGTTGAGCCAGAAAATAAAGGAGGAACTTCTAATGAGTGCGTGAACAACAAGAACTCTGATCCAGACTAGAAAAACAAAATTCAAAATTTCTATAAGGGGAGGTTATTGAAACATTTTGTGCCTTTTACATAATATAAGTATCTATTAATTTATTGTTGTTACAGCTGCACTGATCTTTTTCTTTTATTTCATTTTTAGGTATGCTTCAGAATGTGAAGGTGCATGGAGGACTCTTGCGTTTCCAATACTTGTGGAAAAATTTTCTTTCCATTTACCATGGAAGCAAATTATAATTTTTAAGGATAATGATACATATGAGGAAGTGACAAGTCGTGTGCTAATTCAGAATACCATGTTCATAGGCTGGTTTGAACTGAATAAGGTTAGTGCAGTTGCAAGGAAAATCTCTTTGGCTGAAATTCCAACAAGATTTACTTGGGATAAGAAGGAGAGGAAGTTTTATGAAAGGAAAAAAGGTTTCAGCATTGGCAGGATTAACTATGCACCACGGAAAATAGAAGAAGCTTATTTTCTGCGTGTATTGCTCAATATTTTCCGAGGACCAACTAGCTTTGAAGATATTAAAACCTATAACAATGTTGTTTATCCTACTTACAAAGCCACATGTTTTGCTCGGGGTCTGCTAGAAGATGATCAGGAATACATTGATGACATTATCCGGACAAGTTTTTCAAGTTCTGCATCCTATTTGCGTCATTCTTTTGCAATCATGCTTATGTCTAATAGTTTATCAATGCCTGAAAAGGTATGGAACGAAACATGGGAGTTTCTTTCTGAAAACATTCAATTTAACCACAGAAAATGGTTTAATAGACCAGGTAAACAAATCAGAAGTCAGTTTAAGTTATTTTGATGGCTTATTTTGCATGTAGTTATTATCTGTATCTGCTTACATAAATCATATTTGTAGGATTGTGTCTTAATGATGCCGAAAAAAAGAAGGTGTTCTTCTTGAGATTGAAATGATTTTGAATATTAATGGAACCTCTCTTGATAATTGGAATTCTATGCCAAAACCATTCCGCGACGGAACTGATACTCAGAATGTTCTGATTATGGATGAACTCAGTTATAACAGGGAAAAGTTAAGAGCAGAACATGAAAGACATCTTAAAGTTGACCGAGGAACAAAAGAAAATTTATGAAGAGATTATGAATGCTGTGTTAGGAAAACGAGATAGAATATTTTTTGTTTATGGATTTGGTGGAACCGGAAAAACCTTTTGGTGGAGACTGTTAGCTGCTGCAATTAGATCCATGGGAGAAATTTTCTTTAATATTGCTTCAAGTGGAATAACGTCTCTTCTATTACAAGGAGGAAGGACTGCACATTCAAGATTCAGTATCCCTATCAATCCTGATGAATTCTCTTTATGCAATCTGATACGAGGTTCAGATGCTGCTAATTTGGTGAAAGAAGCTTCTATCATAATTTGGGATGAGACACCAATGATGAGTAAAAACTACTTTGAGTCATTGGATAGAATTTTAGCAGACATTATAAGGAGTAAAGAGAAGAAGCCTTTTGCTGGGAAGGTTGAAGTTTTCGGTGGGAAATTCAGGCAAGTACTGCCAGTTATCCATGGTGCTTCAAGGGCTGAAATTGTTTAATAATCCCTAAATTCTTCCTATCTATGGAAACATTGCAAAGCACTCAAACTAACAAAGAATATGAGGCTGCTTTCAAGTGATATGACCGCTGAGGAGTTGAAGGAACTGCCAGAATTTTCCCAGTGGATTTTGGATGTGGGAGACGGAAAGGTTGGTGAGGCCAATGATGGTGTTGCATTAATCACTATTCCAGATGAATTTCTTATTATGGATGCAGATGATCCAATTGAATCGATACGCACATAAGTCTATGGAAATGTTTTAGATTTGGAACAGAAAAAGACCCTAATTTCTTTCAACAAAGAGCTATCTTATGTCCAACGAATGAGAACGTCAACAAGATAAACCAGCACATGTTGGATAAGCTTCAAGGTTCCTAATTTATCTAGCATTACTCGTGCCTCTATTTGTGGGTTCTGAACAAGTATTGATAATTTAAAAACGTTTTTTCATGCAGGAGAGGAGAAGACCTATTTAAGTTGCGACATAATCGACCCATCAGACTCTAGATCTATTACTTTAACTACAGATTTTCTCAGAAGTATCAAAATTTCCGGTTACCTTGATCATAATCTTAGATTAAAGATTGGATGTCCAGTGATGTTGCTCAGGAATATTGACCATACGGAGGATTGATGAATGGAACTAGATTACAGATCATAGAGATGTATGATCTAAGTCTCAAGGCAAGAATTATCACAGGAAAGAAGATTGGGGAGGTTGTGTTGATTCCTAGATTGGCAACATTTCACACCTTTCTTTCCTAACTGCCATACTCAGTTCCAATCCTACTTACTGGAAATTTAAGTATTTAAAATTTACTTACTAGCAAATATTTTGCAGAATGTTTAATGTCCCATGACCTTCACGTGAACAAAGCTTTATGTCTGAAGATTACTTACATGACATGCACTTGAATCAATGCATTAGTTAGTACTTTACATTATATGAATATTAAATATTTAATATTCATTGTAAATTTTAGAATTTATAAGAACTTATCTTTTATCAGGGTATGATGTTTTGGTGATTTGGGTTGAAGTCAAATAAATAAAGCTCTGTGTCTACAATCAGTTACTGCAGACATAACATGAATTGAGTTGTATTAATAAGACAATAAACTGAATTAGAGGTAGCAGTAGACAGTTACTATGGTATAAGATAACTAAATAACCCTATAGTCTGAGACTTATATCTGTACTGGTCGATGCATTAAGATGACTTTTCATTATCTTCATCATCATACATACACTGGGTACTTTGATTTAGGTTAGAGTCATGTGAATAAAGGCAGATCTCCATTATCTGTCAATGCACGACCTGCACATGAAACGTAAACATTAATAAGACAATAGATAAATTTCTAGAACATCTTAGACAGTTAACTAAAAAAAGATAACTCAATAACTCTATAGGCGAAGACTTATCTGTGTACTGTTGGGATCTGATTAGGTGTTTTTTTTATTGCGAATGATCATACATGGTGTACTGTATAGAGAAAAATCAAGATAAAAACTTCTATTACACAAAGTGAAAAATTATATTTGAGAAAGATATTGTAGATCTACACTTATTCAACCATTATAATATTCTCGGATGAAGTACCAAAAATCTATGCTTTTACAGGTGAAAATAATTTGCTATAACATTTTAAAATAGGTATATATGGGAGTTATACCTTCGCTTGATCCGTTGTTATTGACCATGTTTGACCCCCTTTTTTTGTAGATCCAAAAAAATTGAGCGGATGAAATAATATTCCGACATGCAATGTTTCAATGAAAATAGTAAAGACCATTAGATTTCAAGTAATATGGACAAATAAAATAAATATATGTTGAAAATTTTTTTACCTGAACAAATACGATCTTTTCTGTTGGGGTCAAAATCGGTACGACGGAATCAATAGCCAAAATTCTCCGCAAACACATAAACGCAACAGTTTTGTAAATCTCGAGAATCATTTTATAAAACTCGAGAGATCAAAGCTCGAAGATCGTTTTATAAAACTCGAGATATCATTTTATAAAACTCGGAGGTCGTTTTATAAAACTAGAGATATCATTTTATAAAACTCGAAAGGTCATTTTATAAAACTCGAGAGATCGTTTTATAAAACTCGAGAGATCGTTTTATAAAACTCGAGAGATCGTTTTATATAACTCGAAGATCGTTTTATAAAACTCGAAGATCGTTTTATAAAACTCGAAGATCGTTTTATAAAACTCGAAGATATTTTTATAAAACTCGAAGATAGTTTTATAAAACTCGAGGATCGTTTTATAAAACTCGAAGATCGTTTTATAAAACTCGAGAAGCCGTTTTATAAAACTCGAAGATCGTTTTATAAAACTCGAGAAGCCGTTTTATAAAACTCGAGAAGCCGTTTTATAAAACTCGAGAAGCCGTTTTATAAAACTCGAAGATCGTTTTATAAAACTCGAAGATCGTTTTATAAAACTCGAGAAGCCGTTTTGTAAAACTCGAAGATAGTTTTATGAAACTCGAGGATCGTTTTATAAAACTCGAGAATCATTTTATAAAACTCGAGAAATCGTTTTACAAAACCGCGAAAAACCGAAACCGCCGCAGAACGCGAACTAGTCGCAACCAGTTCGCCTGCTGGCGAACTAAGCCAAGCTGGCTTAGTTCGC
>CAKOAT010381710.1:1625-11900 GCA_932364175.1 Eruca vesicaria subsp. sativa
GAAATTTAGAAAATATTTAAGTTTTAAAATAATTAAACAGATAAATACTTAGGTTAAGATCTGCACTTTATGCACAATAAGTATTTTATATTTATTATTTATTTTATATTTTTCTGCATATTATAAATAATAAAATAATAAATATATATATATTAAATAACTAAGAAATCAATTACTATTATGTAACAAATTGGCGTATACATATAAATTTAACTATTACTCTTGTTTATTCACAATTAGGATAAATAAATCAAAATAATCAATCTTATATATTGTATATGATATATAATTAAATTTAAATGATATAATCATAGTAATATAGCACACTTTTAATATGGATATTTATTAAATGAGGTTTCCACTCATATGATTTTATGATTATTTGCATATTTGTGTAACAAAACTTTACACCAATGATTTATAAATTACGTTATGATTATTTGAATTTAAGTATTTTTCATTTTACATATACACTTCCATAAATTAAAAGGAATGAAGTTATTATAGTTAATATATGCAAATCGTTATCAAATCGTATATTTTCCTTTTCTTCCATTACATGCGTGCGATATATATAAATATATAAACGATGTTACATGCGTTATATGCGTCTCTAATTATTTTTTCCTAGCAAATTTCAATTGAACCTAAAGCCGCCACGTCAGTTTAATTGATATGCTAATTGATTGACAACTAAGCAAGGTTACTTTTTAATTAATACAAACTTGAGGTTACATCTTTTCAAATGTTTCTCAATTAATATATAGGGGATTACAGAAAAGCATCCACTGAAATACAATAAATTTTCTTTATAATTTTTTGAAAGTTTATAAAATATTATTATTTGATGTTTGCATTAACGAACTGATCAAATGCGTTTAGAGAACGTCTACTTTTTCTCTTGCTTTTTCAATTATTGATTTGTTTAATTTTGTGTATTATTCTTGCTTTATGTGTTGGAAGCGAGACCAAAAGATAAAAAGATAAGTTTCTAGAAAATAGGCATTAAGCATTCTGAGCTGGAAGGAGGCAAGCAAAATGACTGCCGTTAAAACAAAAATATAACAAGGACATATATGAAAAAAAATTGTCACAAGTTACCAAGAAAATACTAAAAATTTGTGTTTGTGATGGTCAAAACGCCACTATAATATGATATATGGAATATACTCATTTAAGGTACTTATACTAATTTTCCCGAATTAGTTTCCAGTAATGATATATTTTGTTTTGATGTCTTTCACTTTATGGCCAACCCACTAACAGAAAACATAAATTTGTAAATACAACGCAGAGGAAGAGACCAAATCAATTAGCGGCAATAATGCGAATCAATTAATAACACAACACCATCAAAAATCAATAATATTTGTATTTTGCAATTAAAGAAAACAAAAAGGTTGTGTGACTGTGTGTTTCCAGAAGAACATGATATCAATCGCCATAAACAATAAGAAGACAAAACGAACCAGCAACGCTTAAAGGCCTCTCCTTTCCTCAAAAAATCTCCCCCATAAATAAATTAATCTTCCAATACAGAGAAACAAACCCATCGATTCTTCTGGAAATAAAAAGGTATGAACTTTCTATCAATATATCGATTTCTCTTTAGTAGTTCTGACAATGGTGCATATGTGGGATATGTGTAACGTTTTCTCTCGGATGTTTTTTGCTTTAAATGAAAAGACATTTAGTTCTGATTGAATCTGAATCCTCCTGGGGTGGATGATTTGGTGTGGTTTAGGGAGAATATTCAGTTTTTGTGGGGTCTTTCTGTATTAATTACATTATTGACAGAATCTCTGGTCTCTTGTAGTTTTGAAACCATTTTCCTATTCATCTTCATACTCTTGTTTTCTACTTGTCACAATTAAAAAGACACAACCTTTCAATACTTAAGGACTAGTTTTGTTTTTTTTTTGGGTTCTTAAACAGGTGTTTTTTCAGCTGTTGTGAAAGATGATGTTTCTCCACAGCAGTGTTAGACATGGTTTGTCATTGTCTCTTGGTGTCATCAGTGTTATCAGTTGGGGTGTAGCTGAGGTACCACAGATTATGACTAACTACTTTGAGAAATCCACTGAAGGTCTCTCTCTTGCCTTTTTAACAACCTGGATCATTGGGTAAGCATGACAAGTCTTGTTCTTTTGCTTTTTTTTTTACTTACATGGTCCTTTATCTTTAGTGATTTGAATTTCTCTGTTGTGTAGAGATATCTTTAATCTCCTTGGCTGCTTGATGGAACCAGCTACTGTAAGTGAATCTTCAGAACACCCAATCTTGTTAATTTACTTTGAGAGAGTAGCTTATAGCTAACTTTAATTTTACAAATCCCTTTTGCAGCTTCCAACACAATTCTACATGGCACTGGTAAATTAAAAAAAGATGCTGTAGCAGCTGTGTTATTACAATGTTTGTTTGCTTCTTAGCTTGATTTGTTTGATATGTTTGCAGTTGTATACAGTGACTACATTAGTTCTCTTTGTTCAATCTATATATTACGGCCATATCTACCCAGGCTTGAAAAACAGAAGAAACCAAATGGTATATTATTTCATTAAGCTTCTTTCTTGTTTTCAAGACTTAGTTATGTGTAGACACTAGTAATGTATTGTTTGGTGTAGGTTGAAGCAGAACGGATAGCAAACATATGCAGTGATCCGAAAATTCCAAGTAGATGGAGGAATAGCTGCTCTGATGCTACTCCTTGTGGCGTTCAAACCACACCTATCACTATGATTCCTGGGAGTCACCGGACTAGTTTTACCGGAAGAGAACTATTCTACACGTAATGCTGACAAATTTAGATTCACTATCATTGTGTTTGTAAGAAAGAAAAATCGTTTGAAGTTGCTGTTTTTGATTATGTCAGGTCGGCAAGATCTTTGTCGAGTAGTCATACACCACCAGCTGGTTCTGTCTTAGCTCAAAGAATGGCTCGTGGTCAAAGTGAACCATTTCTTGAAGAGCCTTTGCTTCCTGAGGATGCCACTCCTCCTTCAATGCCTCCTTCCACCAAATCACTGCTATGTGTGGTTAGAGCCTTTGTTCACAATGCTTGGTTTTGATTTCTCAATTCTAAGTGGTTTCATTCTTGAACTTTTTCTTTGTAAATTAGGTCTCAGTATTCATGTTTCTTGGAACGTTCAACCTCTCTAGTCTGCTTAGTGAACCAAGAACTATGGCTTTAGGAGAGAGTGATCGAGTATTTGTGGTTCGAGCAGCAAGAAAGCTTTTGCAGGTACTCAAAACTAGCACATTAATTTTTTGGTGACTCTTTCTGAATCTATAAGTTGTTCTGTTTTCAGGTCACTAGTGGCAACTTAGCAGAACATAGCAGTGGAGAAAACAGCAAGATTGGAATGTGGATGGGTTGGGCAATGGCAGTGATTTATATGGGTGGAAGGCTTCCTCAAATATGTCTCAACATGAGGAGAGGACATGTGGAAGGATTGAATCCATTGATGTTCTTCTTTGCATTAGTTGGCAATATGACTTATGTAGGAAGGTAAATATCAATAGAATCTTTACTTGCTTAGAGTTTAAAGAATCTCTGGTGGCGCTTCATGAGCTTTCTTGTTTTTTTGTTGCAGTATCCTTGTGGCCAGCACTGAATGGTCAAAGATTGCACCGAATCTACCATGGCTTGTGGATGCAGGAGGATGTGTTGTGCTCGATTTTCTTGTATACAATCTCTCTCTCTGTCTCTCATCACTTTCATGGTCTTTGATTTCTTTCTTTTCCACTGAGTTCTAACTTTGAATCTTTGTCTCAGATTCTGCTTCAGTTCTTCCACTTCCGTTGTCGCAAAGATACAGATTCTGAAAAGAAGTATGAAACCGCAGAAGCTGTCTAAGGCTTGGCTACTCCCAAACATGGATGCCTTGAGAACAGATACAGTTTTGATTCTGATCTGACCAGCAAGATTCATCTCATTCCATTTATATATTCTTTCTTAAAAAACACGGTGTTACAGTTTCAAAAATTTTGTGCTGATAAAACTACTACTGTCTTCTGAGTTTTAATAAAGTTGTAGGTGTTTATGATTTTGAATCTACTCCTGATGTGAAGCATCTATACAGGAGACTAGTCTCAACAAAGAAATTAATGTTGAAAAAATTGCTAGGCGGTGATTAACCTCTTAGTAGAAGACTAGCTATTAGGTGGATTATTCAGAATCTATGTATGGTTTTGTTAATGAATTTTTGATTTATTTTTATATATTTTAGGTTTACTTATAAAATTAATTATAAAAATTAGATATACAAAAAAAAAATAGAGAATTTGTAGATTTGAACTAATATTATAAGTTGATTAAATAGATTTACACCAACTTAAACTGATTTAAATATATTAATTTAAGTTATTTTCAACCGACCTAAAACGGTTTAAACTGATTTGTTTTGATTTTTATCAATTTTTACAACATTGTTAAAAAGTCAAAAATGCATGAAGAGAAGTAGCTAGTTTTGTGAAACATATCTATAAAATTTATAATTTGATTCTGACAGCACAAGTCATTTACAAAGTACAAAAGAAAAACGGTTAGAAACAGAAAATGGCGCGTGCGGGGAGAACGGAAGTATCAAAAGTTAGGGTTTTTTGTTAGGTTACGAGATATTAGGAGTGACGTAGCTGCCAAGAATGCTATGTTAAGGATGTTCCAGAGAATGAATGTTGTTGTTGTTGACGAACTTCCAATGGCTGAGGACAAAGCTTTTTTAGAAGGAAGAGAGAGAGAGAAAAACCATTTTCAAAACAAACCTTAATTAGAAACAAAGGGAGAGAGAGAGTTTGGTCTAGAGGAGGAGGAGGAGAGAAGCCAAACTACCGGCGGCAGCGACTTGAAATCTCCGGTGGTTTCTTTCGCTGGCCGCGACAACAAACAGACATTGAAGACAATGGTGTTTATGTTTTGACCGCTTGGTCTTTGAGTCTGAGGCTTTGAGGTAGAAGAAGAATGGGGAGGAAGAAAAGCAGTCATGTCCATAATGCTCCTTGTGACGACGAAACAATGTATTCTCAAGAATCTAAACCCAAGAGGATCTACCAACTCTGGCCTGGTAACAATGTATGTTTGCCTTTCCTATTCAAGCTCTTAAATTTTTTTTTTCTATTGTTTCTTGCAAGCCACGGATTATCCTCTGTATTGGAAGTTGAGATTTTGTGAATTAGGGTTCATTTTCATTTTCCTAATCTGTTAATGGTATTTTCTAGTATACATCTATTAAACATGAGGTTTAAGACATTTGATATGGTTTGGTCTTTAGCATAAATTCTATCCAATATCATTTACTTGCTTCACAAGCATGACATAAAATTTGTTCATGTCTAAACTGCAGCTTTGTGTGTTTCATGTTTTAGAAATTTTACTGTGGAGGGAGACTAGTCTTTGGTCCAGATGCATCTTCACTTCTTCTGACCACAGTTATGATTGGAGCTCCTGCTGTCACATTCTCAATTCGAATGGCTTTTATGATCGGCAAGCGCTATCCTTTGTTCCACACTCTTGTCTTGATGGGTTCCATTTTGCTCACTGTCTTGGTACTGATAAACCCTAACTCTCACTTTCCTTGTAACCTATGTTGCATCTCTTTACTTTCTTTTCTTCACAGGACTTCACGTTTCTCTTCTTGACTTCTTCGAGAGACCCAGGGATCATCCCAAGGAACAAAGACGCACCTGAAGGAGAAGGGCTTGATAAGATCAGTCAATCCTCAGAGTGGGTAAACAACAAGCTCGGTAACACAAAGTTACCTCGTACCAAAGATATATTGGTGAATGGTTATACTGTTAAAGTTAAGTTCTGTGATACTTGTTTGCTTTACCGTCCTCCTCGCGCCTCTCACTGCTCCATCTGCAATAACTGTGTCCAAAGATTTGATCATCACTGTCCCTGGGTGGGCCAATGCATCGCTTTAGTAAGTTTTGTCATAATCTCTGGAAACAAAAAGTTTTAAAAAAGTATAATATGTGATCTAACATGTTGTGTTGTCTTTGTAGAGAAACTATCCGTACTTCATATGTTTCATATCAACATCAACACTACTCTGCTTGTACGTCTTTATCTTCTCATGGGTCAGCATACTTGAGGCACACGGAAAGATGTTGTTAATGGTCATCACAGACGATGCAATCTTTATTGTTCTCATTGTCTACTGCTTTGTCGTTGTCTGGTTTGTTGGTGGACTCACTGTGTTTCACCTCTATCTTATCTGCACCAATCAGGCAAGATCCTTAAGAAACTCTTGTCTGATATGTTTTTTTTTGTGCATTTTACTTGCAATGTACTGGTTCTGATGATCTGTTTTTGCAGACAACTTATGAGAATTTCAGGTACCGATATGACAAGAAAGAGAATCCTTATGGAAAGGGTCTCTTCAAGAACCTGTATGAGTTGTTCTTTGCTAAAATCCCACCTCCAATGATAAACTTCAGAGACTGGGCTCCAGAGGAACCTGATGTGGAGGTTGGTTCCATTGCATCTGAGCTAGACAGAGCCTTTGGACCCCGGGGAGATAATAAACATGATATGGACATGGAAGTTGGTGTGTGGAAAACTAGCAAGGGCGGCTTGCTTCTCCAGACACTTGAGTATGACAACAACAAAATTGAAGAGACTGTTAAGAAGAAAGGCTTAAGTGATGTAACCGCAGAGACCAACACAGCGTTTGATGTGAGGTCGAGATAAAGACACAGAGAGATCTGTTGTGGAATCTTTGCGCCTGTAAAAACAAAATCCTTGATTACTTGTGTAAACTACTTTCTTACTTCTAAAGCCAAACACTTTTGTCTTCAACGAGTAAACTTTTCTGTTCAGAGAAAAGGATAGGAGAAGGCTCAAATGATTGCATGGTCATTTCTTGCGTTGCAAGGTACTCCCTCTCTTACAAGATGCATCATATCATAAAACGATTTACGAACCAATACATGTTAAAATAAAAATACTGACGAATAGAGAGCATACAAGAATCATTACAATGAAATAATAGAGAATCACTTTCAAGATAATAATAATAACAATACTGAAGAAAAGGAACAGAAGCGAAGGCAAACCACAGAATCTAATCCATTCCAAAGATTCTATACAAGAACAGAACATGGTCCCAAAACCGTATGATACGTCTCATCGTTGAAGCTTTCCAGTCTCGGGCAGGTTAAGCAGAGAGCACCTGAAAAAATGTTTATATAAGGACCCACATTACTAGATTTGATGAGAGCTTAGCTTAGCCTGAAGTTTCGATATCTTTTCCATGATCTTCTGAGAGATTCCTCTTTAATCTTCTCAACCAAATATCGTAATCCAAAGGATATGGTGTCCCACATAGACTGTCAACGTAGTCAGAAAATGCTTTTAAAATGGTCGAGACATCACCTAGCTTCTGCTGTATCAATCTTTTGGACCAAGAGGTCTCTCTCCATTGAAGAGCTCCTTCAACAGAATCCAAATCAGGCAAGTCTCCAGAACAGAAATAAAGCATGTAAATCAAGCTCTCTGCATCTGAGGCAGCACAAAGTTTCCCTTCCTGGAGTGCGTAAGTGGAGGAGAAGTGAAGATTCATCGCTGGTCTATCTCTGTCTTCAAGCACCGCGTGACCCCAACCAATGAGTACAAAGTAAGGATGTCTTACACCAGAAGTGACATAAACTACATTCTCTGGTCGGATATCACCGTGGCGAATACCAGCTGAAGAGGAGGAAGATAGTGCAGATAAACAATCATGACAACATCTGATAGCTTCTTCTGGTCCAAACCTGCCTTCATTCACCAAATCAGCTACTGTCTCCCCAACGGGAGTAGTCACAAGAATGGGAGTTCCACACCAAGGATGATCACAACGTCCACCTGAACTTGGTTTCTGACATTGTCCTGGGTGTATGATCCGACCAGACCCATGGAGCTGTGGCAAGTACTTGCTAGAAAGTCCTCTCTGTTTCATAACGCTTAATATTTTAGTCTGTCTTTGTACCTGGTACCATAAGTTCATGTCTTCCCAAGCTGGCTCAAGCTGTGAAGGAGGAGAACCAACATAGAGAAACACAGACTTCCCTGAGTCATCCACTGGTGATGCGATACAATAAGGAAGAGTTCCATTAGTCAACACTTGGTTAATCTGATAGCCTTTTTGATAGTTTGAATCCTCCAACCACAGAACTGATCCAACTTCCAGTTTCATAGACCCTTCAGGCTCAATATTGGTTGATTCTTCATGAACTTCGACGATTTCAGGAGACATGGTTCTTTGCTGGAACCTAAACATACCTTCTTCACTGAGACTAGTCTCCCCCAAGTGCCTCTCCTGTCGTCTTGAGTGAAGGCGAGAGCTATGGTCAGCAGCTAAGTCTTCAATGGAGTGCCTAGGTGGCCCAAAATACTGCATTATACTGTGGTAAGTTGCAAAGACTATCTGCAAAGCACCAATGTCTCCCCAGTTTGCATTCCCCAGCTTGTTCCATATCCTGTCAACAGGCGACACTGAGATCTTTGAATGCCTCTGCACCCATTCCGCAGCGCAGTCATAAACATTGTTCACGTCGAAATCAAGTTTACTCACGTCCCCTTCAACTCTCACAACCCCACCGTGTTGTGTATCAACGAGAAGGATGAAGACACAGTTTGAGCTTTGTGAGAAATCTAAACGGCTCACACTTCTTGCAATGAGTATACGTAGAGCATAGAAAAGAGCCTCTCCTAAGACATGTAACGAAGGCTGATGATCACTCTCAATGTCAGGCCTTAGAAGAGCAAGCTCAAGAATGTGATCCCACTTCCCGTGTGGATGACGTGGATTTTTCAGGAGAACACCAGTTGCAGAAAGATCTTCGAGCTTCCCAAGAGCTAAAGCTTGCTCAGCTTGATAAAACTTCAGATTCTGATTATACAAACAACCCACAGAGAAAGGAACAGGCTCGTCCAGACTCCAAAACGCCTCCCAAAGGCTCTTAACAGTAGCGTGTAAAAAATCCTCTATCGCTAGATACGCATTTGCCTCAACAGAAGCAGAGGTTGAAGCATAAACAGCGTTAGGCATCCGAGTTAGCTGCTGGAAAGAAACTCCTTCCAACGCGTAATCAAACTTTTGTAGCTCCACAAGCTCAAAAGGAGCCTCGAAAACCGGTCCATCCCTCTCTGAGTTCTGTAGTAACAAAGCATACCAATCTTCAAGCTTGTCAGTGAAATGCTCGCTGTCAGTAAACCTGGTGAGGAAATCTCGTCGGACACGAGAACGACTTCCTGATGAAACGCTTGATCGTTTTGTAGTTGTACCAGACCCAGTAGATTCAAGGTCTGGAGATTTACCTGTAAGAGGAAATGATTTCAAAAAGGTTTTAATAACAATCATTACAGAACCTAGCCACTTTCTTTGCAATAACAGAGAAGAGAACAAATCTAAAGCAGGTAGTGAGAATGAAGAATCAATACAGATATAACATCCTCTAATCAATCATTACAGAACCTGCCACTGTCTTCTTTGCTATAAATCTTTCTATTACAGAGAACAGTCTTAGGGTCTGAACAGTAACATACGGTTCTAATAGTAACAAAAACCTATTGATACATATGTATATATACAAAATTTTGTTACTATTAACTTATTCGTGTAATGGGACGAAATGGAACAAATCTAAAGCAGATAGTGAGAATGAAGAATCAATAAAGCTTTCAAATTTTGAAGTTAAATAGGGCACTGTCACAAAGTAAAATTCAATTCAATATAAAGTTGAGGTCTTTCTCAAGTCTATCATATCACTAAAGCTAGTGCTGATTCGAAGTAAAAGACAAGAGTAAGGATGAATCAAACAGTGTAAGACCTAGTTCTAGAGGATCAAATTCAATGCCAAAGCGAGAGAGAATTGGGGAAAGCTAGGGTTTTTATTTACTCAGATGGGTAACGAGAATGAGATCTGATAATGAAGAAAGTAAGAACCTTTCATTACAGAAGATGAAGATCTTCAACTTCTTCTTTCGTCTTCTAGTCTCTGCTGCTGCTCTCTCTAGCTACCAGTTTCTTCGTTTCAGTATTCTACCTAAAGCCTCGCTGACCTGTCTTCTCTTTTTTTATCGTTCCTAAAACTCTTTCTTTGGTTTATATGTTTTTATTTGTTTTTTTAATTATAAAGACAGGTCAAAAGTACGAAACGCTAAACCATTATTAATTACTATTAGATTAAAGTAGGGGGACGTTGAAAGACTGCGGTCTTGCTGTACCTTCAATATATAGTCTCCAACTTTATTTATTGGAAAAATTGGCATAATGAATTTTAGCATTATTA
>CAKOAT010381821.1:0-31220 GCA_932364175.1 Eruca vesicaria subsp. sativa
TTCATCATGTAGGTTAGGTTCTAGCCATGTTTAGGTTGCATTTTGCATACATGAGTCCCCTTTAGGTATTGGAGTTTCACATGGAAGCTTTGGAGACATTTGGGGTTCATTAGAAGTTCAAGAGGAGCAAAAGGAGTGATCTAGACCCGGAGAGAGTCACAGCGACCCACTCACAGCGGCCCTGCCTGGTCGCTGTGGCTAGACACTCACAGCGGGCAGCATGGAGCGGGTGAGCCAAGCCGCTCCCGATGGCAGCGACCGACCCACAGCGGCTCCAACCAGCCGCGCGCTATCATTTGCAGCGGGTGCATGGAGCGGTTCACCCTAGCCGCTCCAACCGCATCCCACACAGCGGCCAGGGTGCAGCGGGTGTGCCTGGCCGCTGCGGTCGATTTCCTACCCGAAGTTAAACATTTTTTAGGGCATTTTGGACTTTTGTATGCTCGTTTCTTCTGTTCTAAAACCTAAGTTTAAGTATGTTGTAAGCCTCCAGAGGCAGATTATTCAGATATTCATTGGTAAAACTAAGTTCTATTGAAAGATATTCTATTGGAATCATTGATTTCTATTGTTCTAATTGTTTATCTTGTCGATTTCTGTTTCTGTTTATGATCAATCTGAAATCTAGAATGGGTTTAAGAATGATCATGAACCTTAGTGAGTAATCACCTTTGAATTCATGGGTTAGGGAGACTAAGGGTNTACCAAGGACACTTGCTGTTAAAGGTGTTAAAATAGCTATTAGATCCATTCTTAATGATTGCTTGCATGTTATTCAACCAAAGACATTTGATGCTTGAGATGTGCCAGCAAATGAACATTCATCTAGACATAGAGTTTGTTTAGAAAAGTGTCTAGGCTTAAGGTAGACAGATTAATTGATTGCTTTCCATCTTGATTCAAAACATGATCACCCAAGGTCACATTCCCAATGCCCATGAGTTCTCATTTACCTTCATAGTTAAAGTCATATCGTTTATTTACATTTTAGTTTTAGTTCACTTTTAAACCAACCAAACATTCGATTGCACTTAGATTAAGTTAGTACTTGCATTCTCATCGCTTTTACTTCCCTCAGAACTGGTTCGACAACTTACTTCACTATACAACATTTGACTAGGAGCCTTGAAAACTCCTAACATCAGCCTCTGCAAGTACGATGAGCTTCAACCCCAAGGAAATAATTTAAGTCCTCAGGTTCTTTAACTGAAAACCGATCAGCCATAAGTTGAAGAATTCTCTGGATCCCCTGCTTTGTGTTTCCTGTAACCAAGATATCATCAACATAAACAAGGAGATATATCAGTTCTGATCCACGTTTAAGCACAAATAGCGATGTATCTGCAAGGGAGTTGAAGAAGCCAAGGCTGAGGAGAAATTCGCGAAGCTCATTGTACCAAGCTCGTGGAGCTTGTTTGAGTCCATATACTGCCTTTTTGAGTTTCCAGACATGGTCTGGCTTGTCACGATCAATAAATCCCGGAGGTTGCTCCATGTACACTTCATCTGTTAACGTCCCTTGAAGGAAAGCGTTGTTAACATCAAGTTGTTGAACTGGCCAGGAGCTACTCACAGCAATGTCAAGTACCAATCGCAGAGTCGTTGATTTTATCACTGGACTGAAAGTTTCAGTGTAGTCTCGTCCAAATCGCTGAGTGTATCCTTTTGCGACGAGTCTGGATTTGCAAAGCTTGTGTGATCCATCAGTGTTGAACTTGTTTGTGTAGAGCCATCTGCAGCCAACCACATTGTGTTGTGGTCTTCTGGGCACCAGATCAAAGGTATGATTGCGCACAAAAGCATCATATTCACTCGACATTGAGCCTCTCCACCTCTTATCTTTTAGCGCTTGGGTTATGGTATTGGGCTCTGCAGGAATATTTGATGATAAAGCTGCCATATAATTGTACCTCGGGTTAGGCTTATTGATGTTGTTTTTCCTCCTTGTCTGCATTGGATGTTGATTTTGTGCCTGAGGTAAGTCGGGAGGTAGTGATACTGCTGGACTGTTGACTTCTTCGGTATTTGATGATGACAGTGGAGGGACCGAGGGAGTTGTATCTGATGGTGCAGCTGATGTATTCTGAGACGTCTGCTGCGTTGTCGGAGCTGAGACAGAGTCAGATGAGCTATCAAGTGAAGGTGAAGATTCCTGTACCTGCAGATGAGAATCTGAGTTCGTTGGTTCCGTTTGCTGTACGAGTGGTGGCTGGGGTGGCGTGGGTGGTGTTTGGAAGATAGGGATTAGGGTTACTGGGGGAGTAGGTATTTGTGGTTGGGTTTCGACATGGGTTTGTGGCGTGGAGCTATTTGGTTTGGAAGTTTTGAAAGGAAACTGGTTCTCATCAAAACGCACATGTCTAGAGACATATATGCGCCCTGTACTTGGCTGTAAGCATAGATATCCACTCTGAGTGGGAGAGTAGCCGATGACACACATGGGGTTGATCTTTCTTCTAGTTTGTTGGTGCTGTAGGGGCGGAGCCAAGGGAAGCAAAGGCAACCAAAAACTCTGATTTTGTTATAATTGGGATGAGTTCCAAAAAGCTTGTGAAAGGGGGAATCCATATTGAGAACTGGTGTGGGGAGTCTGTTGATGAGATATGTGGCGGTTGTAAGAGCATACGTCCAGTACGAGCGAGGCATGCCTGAGTGCGTGAGAAGTGTAAGACCTGTCTCGACGACATGTCTATGCTTCCGCTCGGAGATGCCATTGAGTTCAGGGGTATGGGGCGGGGTGGTGAGGTGTTGAATACCAGCTTCTGCAAGGTCTGTTCGTAGGGCCAGAAACTCTCCTCCATTATCAGAATATAGGGTTCCGATTTTTGTCTTGAAGTGATTCTCAACGAGGGCTTTGTAGGTTTTAAACGTGGCGCGTACGTCTGATTTTTTTCGCAGTGGATACAGCCAAGTATAACGACTGAAGTGATCAATGAGGACAATGTAATACTTGAAGTTGTCGACAGAAGTAACAGGTGAGCTCCATAGATCTGTGTATATGTATTGAAGAGGACGAGTTGCAGAAATAGTGTTTTGAGAGAAAGGCAATTTGTGGGATTTATTAATGGCACAATCTGAACATAAGAGGTTTTGTGTTACAGAATGAGCAAAAGGTAATGAAAAACTTGAAACAATGTTTTTAAGAATAGAAGCTGACGGGTGTCCTAGGCGAAAATGCCAATCGGACATGGTAGTTTTGGGTTTTGGTGAAGCAAAAAAGGATTGAAGGGTAGATGGTTTGGCTGGCCACTCATACAGCTCATCCTTGGTCTTGCCTTGGATTAACGGAACTCCCGAACTGAGATCCTTCACCTGAAAGTGAGCAGGGAAAAATTCAACCGAAACTTTGTTAGCATTACAGAGGCGATAAACCGATATGAGATTCTTCTTGATGTTTGGAACACATAAGACATTATTTAAAAATAAGTCTCTAGGTTTAGAGGTTAGAGAGAGGGAACCAGTATGTGTGATTGAGAGCCCTGTTCCATCGCCAATGAGGACTGAATCCTCTCCATTGTACATCTGATGCATCGCCATGTTGTTAAGATCACTTGTAATGTGATGAGTAGCACCAGAGTCCATCAACCAAGCATTTGTTGGATTCTGAGATGCAACAACCATATTGGCTCTCGGCTGCCACGGACGATTGGTCATCATATTGTAGCCAGGGTTCTGATGCTGATGCAGTTGAGGACAACGCCTGGCACTGTGGCCAAAAATGCTGCAGATCTGACAGCGCCCTTGATAGCCTTTTGTAGTACGGTTGTCTTGTTTGGAGTAGTTGTTGCTGTGTTGAGAAGGCTTGTTGTTGTTGTTGCTCCAGTTTTGATTGTTGTTCCGATATTGCTGGTGTTGATTCTGTTTGGGGCGAGTGGTCGCCATGTTCGCAGTCATTGGGATGGGGGTTGCAGTAGGAACCGCTGAGACAGCTAGCAGCTTTGCCTCTCTGTTTATGAGTTTCTCATGAATCTCAACAATGGAGGGTGGTGTGTCACGTCCCTCAAGTTGATCAGCCACAGTCTTGTAATCTTCAGAGAGACCATCGACTATGTATTCAATCTTATCTTCATGATCTAAGGGCTTACCAAGGAGTGCAAGCTGATCAAACCTGCTTGTTAAGCCTCTCATGTATTCATCAATGGACTTCTCTCCTTTTGTGAAGTGTTTGAGTTGTAGGCGCAGCTGCTGGATGTGACCGCGGCTTGGAGTTGCATAGGTAGAGCTGAGCGATTTCCAAACATCATGAGCTGATTTGGTGTTGGTGACAAGTGTTTGAATTGAAGGTGAGAGAGTTCCCATGAGTCCACTGTAGATAAGGCGATCTTGACGTCTCCATTTAGTGTACTCTGGATTGAGTTCAGCAACATCGTTAATGGTGATCATCTGTTCCGGCGCCGGGAATGTTCCGTCAATATAACCAGCGAGGTTATATCCATCAAGGAGGGCATGGACTTGAAGACTCCATGTCATGAAGTTGGTGGAAGTGAGTTTGGTTACATTAACCATATTCACATTGAGTAATGATTTAGTATCATCGACAAGTTCTGCTGCGGCGGCCATTGAAAAACAGAGGAAGAACACGGGAAGAAGAAGAGAAGAGAAAGAGGGTGGCGGCCAAAGAGAAAAAAAAAAATTAAAATTTAGGGTTACCGATGTGGCTCTGATACCATGTAAGGTAAAGAGTATATTGATTGATCATCATTCTGTACAATACATTGTTGCTTATATACAAGAGCTAGAGCTTTAGCTAATAACAGTAACTTCCTAAAAGAGAGAGATTGCGTTATCAATGCAGAATATACGAAGATCTTTATTGTATCACTAACATGTTTGTCACTAATTCCTCGGGAAGGTCCACAACCATATCTTCTTCTTTTTTGAGTTTTTTTCCATTGATTTTTCTCATGATTTCTTCGAGATACATTCCTTTTGCCTAAAAGTCTGTATTATTTATACGTGTTAGGAATCTGACAAAAGAAGAAATTATCTTCGTAAAAAGGAAATCTAAGAAAACAAATCAACACAATTATATACAGTTTCCAATTTCCTGAATAATTGTTTTGATACCTCTTGTTAGGTTTCAAACCTTCTTGTGTGTTTTGAACAAGGATGAATTCTAACACCCAGAGCTAACACCAAAGCCCTTTTATTAACTGTCTTTGAAAGATTCACAACTACAACTTAGATCACAAGTGTAATAACCCAAATACAATCTAATGTTTCTCTTGGCAAGCTACTTGGTCTTAAGTTCAGAAAAAAAAAAAAAACTTGTTTTGGCCTTTCTATTATTGATTGTTATTATCTTTTTCTCTCTGTGTCTCGGATGATCAATAAAGTCGATGTCTTCACTACTTTTGGAGAAAACTTGATCTTCTTATATTCCCCCCCCCCCCCCTTGAATTATACTTTATATATTTANCCTTTCTATTATTGATTGTTATTATCTTTTTCTCTCTGTGTCTCGGATGATCAATAAAGTCGATGTCTTCACTACTTTTGGAGAAAACTTGATCTTCTTATATTCCCCCCCCCCCCCCTTGAATTATACTTTATATATTTAATTCATATCAATAACATGAATAAGCTGAATGACTAAACTTTCTTCATTATGTGCAGGTTTCGATTTTGGTCTGAGGCTGAAGATGGGCTCACGACCAAAGCAATTTAGACCCACAAGTGTGACAAATACAAAATTACCAATTTCTAGTAATTATAATATCGTGGATCAAATTAACTTCTTTACAAATCATCAAATTTTTACTAAATATATAGCAAGCCAAGAAAAACAAGTAGTTTATAGCAAAACCAAAAAAAAAAAAACAGTTCTATGATGTCCTTACGTTTTGAAGGTTACTTCAAGTAGTTACAATTTACAACTTCTCTAGCTCTGCATGAACTCACACTATATATAAAAACAAACTTTGTCTTTTGGTTACCAAGAAACAAACTCGATCTCACGTATATATAAGCACCATCTACTGATCTCATATAAAAAAAAACACATAGCTTGAAAATCATAAACGTTAACCTTCTACTTCAATCTTGATTCACATCTCAAATCAAGAACCATGGTTAGGTTCTTGACCCTAACGTTGATTCAAGTCTTGATCGTTTTGTTTGTGGCAAATGTCTTGGATGCCACGGAACTGAATGTAAGGGACAAATGTTGGAGACCAAACCCGCATTGGCGTAAAACCCATCGGTTCTGTCGGGTTTGCCGGAAAAATGACGGGAAACATCGGTAAAGGAGTCACACAATACAAAGTAACCGACCCTTCTGATGATCCTCTAAACCCTAAACCTTAAGATACGGAGCGAATCTCATCAAAGGCAAAAAATGGATCACATTCAAAAGAAACATGAAGATCAAACTTCACAAACCGCTACTAATCAGCATGTCTTTTTCATTCATGTAAATCAAAAGTATATGTAACGGTTTAAGTACGATATATACCGATAAGTAAATAAACATGACCATGTTGATTCAGTTGGAACACATAAAATGCAAACCAAAACAATTTGAGGCAAAACGCTTCAACTTATTGAGCATCCGTCAGCTAAAACAGTAACGTTCTAACATCGCCTTTTTTTGCGTTTCAACATTTCAGCGTTTTCTCTTCTTGATTCATGTACATGATGAATTTGACTTTAAATAAAAAGCCTATGCGAGTAAACAACAAAAGCATTGTAACGAAACCCCATGAATATTTGAAACCAACCTCGTCGTCATTAAGTCTAACAGAGACAAATGGTTTTTGATTATAACTAATCAAGGCAGTGATGATGTCTTGTCAGAAACAGAAGAAGACTTGTCCAGTGATTGAGCAGATTTAGAAGCTGTAACAGCGGCTTGTTCGTCTTGGACTAGTTTCCTAAGTTTGGTCTGAAGACCACGAACTCGATCCTCGGTTCTCCTCAGCTTCCTCCATCTATAAGCAGTCCAAAGGAAAAGACCGCCGTAGACAACAGTATAAGAACCCCAAACATATGGATAAGCTTCGGCGTGGTCTCTGAGTTTCTTGTATTGTTCTTCAATTGCTCCTACAAAACCAGGAGCCACTTGGTTTGGTGCTTGGCTTTCCTCATTCTCTAATCCCCTCTGCTCCGTCGTCGCCGATGCCATCTCAATGTCACAAAAAAAAATCAGCTTGGTGCTAAAAAAAAAAAGGCAATAACATAAGCTTGATATGTATGCTCTCGCTGTGTATAAAACTAAGGTCATAAAAGTAAGCTAAGAGATTCATTCTAGTGATCTGAAAACAATGTACTCGCTTGAGATCATCAACAGTTTCTTAGGGTTCGGAGTAAGATGCAATGCAGAAACCCTCGTGAGATCGATCTATTATGAGATTAAAACGCCAATAGTATTTCAAATTTTGAACAGTCTCTGAGGCATTTTGACAAACACTTTCTATGCATCTAGAAGATGGTATGGCTACTGGTAGAGAGAGAAATCACTTCATTTCTTCAAAATCATAAGCAGGATCTTATCTCTTCTAGGAATAAGACTAATTAAACGAAGTTACCTGGAGTAGATTGAAGAAGCGTTGACAAAGTCGTCGATGATGATTTCCCTAAATGAATAATCTCAGAGAGTCATCGCTGCTTAAACCCTAACCAGATCGAGATTTGATTGACTGATAGAAAGGTGCTGTTTGTTTCCGTATCGGTTTAATTTGGTTTATGTGGTTTAAGTTAAAAACCAAAGAATAACACGGTTTGGTTTTAATTTTACTTCTAATTTTATGGCACGCGCTATAACAACGCGTGATCAGTAAACGCGTTTCATAAATACGCGAGCAGAGAGACACAGCGATTCACTTTCCTTTAAGTCTAAACAGGTCATCGGCTAGAGAAAATGTCGTGGAGAGGAAAACGAAAAGACGACGATGTCCGAGCATCAGATGACGAATCTGAAGCCCACGCGCCGGCTAAGAAACTGGCAAAGCCAGCAGACTCCTCCGACGAGGCTGACGACATCGTTGTCTGCACTGTTAGTCTACTCCATCTCTCCCTCTCTCTCGCTGTAACATTTTGATTGCGTTAATGGGGACTTTTACTAAGTTTAGAGGTTTAATCAGTTTAGGGTTTACAATAATAGTTTTGTTGGGTTTTGAATTCAGATATCTAAGAATAGGAGAGTCTCTGTGAGGAACTGGAACGGCAAGATTTGGATTGACATTCGTGAGTTCTACGTCAAGGACGGTAAAACTCTCCCAGGCAAGAAAGGTAAACTCTTTTTTTTTTTCTTTCTTGTGAGTTTACTTCCTCCTCTTTGTTCTCACAATTCCCCCATTTCAACAATTTGTCTGCTCTCATCTGATTAGTTTAGTTCAGTTTTTGTTACTGTTTTACTTTGTTCAGTTTCTGCATCTCTATGTGATTCTCTGTGGATTGGGAATGTTTATGTACACTAGATGTTGAATTGATACTATGTGGTTAACATTAACATCTTTGCACTTCTCTAAGCCTGCTGTCTCTAGGAACCAGCTTTGCTTTCTACGCGTGCGTAATCATGTTAAATTGTTGATATTGACAAGTTTGTTATATGTTGCAGGTATCTCTCTAAGCGTGGATCAGGTAACTTACATTTATCTCTCATTTTTTATGACTTTCACAAGTCTTTGCTCTCTACTTTTATCTGCTTATGTCTCTTACACATAAATGTTTTCTTGCAGTGGAACACTCTTCGGAACCACGCAGGGGATATCGACAAGGCGCTCTCTGATCTTTCTTAGGTTTCTAAAACTTTGTATAACCGGTAGTAAAATCTAGTAGATGACTCGGTGTTTTTCTTTGGTTTTTGGATTATCTAAGCATTTTCTTCAACTGTAAGCTTCGGCGTAGCTTTGAATCTTTCTATCTCTTTGGTTCAGACAAGCCTTGGTATGACGTGATGACGTCAATGATACGCATTATAGTTACTCTTTATTTTCTGTTGAAAATTACAATTGGAGAAGATACATTGCAGCAACTGAAGTACGCATTTAACAATTGATTAATCTTTTAGTCACTTGATTGATTTAAATTTCTAGTTCGGAAACATTGTCCTATAGAGCTGGAACACCAAGCGATCCCACGTCAAGAACTCTGGGTAATATCTGCACCAATTCAGATCAAAGAATGCTCAAGTATTTGAAGGATGATAGATAAGATATAACACTACCATCTTACCTCACCAACCCTTGCACTGATTTTCAAAGGAACAATGTCATCAGCTCTGGTAACGCCTATATTTACAATTGCAGTCATTGCACCAGCTTCATGAGCCGCCCTGCAGAAAGGATAGATGCTTCTCAGTGAGATGCAAACTCAAAATCGATGGTAAGAGATTGTTTTCTGGCATTACCTGACAAGACGAAAAGCAGACATTGTCATTAAAGACGAACCCAACACTAGAAATGCATCGCTCTGTTTTGCAGCTTCCATTGCTTGAGCAGCTCTGTCCTTTGGGATATTGTCTCCAAAGAAGATTACCTTACAACAACCAAAGCATAATAAGAAATAGAACCTAAATGATTTGTCTCTTCAGGAGCTATGGAAACGATCTTACATCAGGTTTTAGTACTCCTTGGCACTTCTCGCATACTGGTATATGAAAACCTTCTTCCCAAAACTTCTCGTCAATCTCAATATCACCATCAGGTCTTTGTTTCATGCCAAAGCTCTTCTCTGATCCTGGTTCTCCATGATCAATGCTTTCTAGTGCTTCTGCCCACTACAGTAAGAACAACAACGTTGTAACTTTGCTGAGATACACATTAAGTCAGGTTATTCCAGTTATGCTATATCAATGACCTTAGGATTGAGAGCTTTTAGCTGATCCTGAAACGAGTCTCGGGGAAAAGAGAAGCCACAATCTAAGCACATAACAGTATACACTGTCCCATGTAATTCAAGCGGATCACTCCCAGCACGGTGATGCAACCTAAAAAACTTAGAGCTTAGAGTCAACAACATCCAACAGAGAAGAGGAGCTGATAAGTTTACCTGTCAACGTTTTGTGTTATGATACAATCAATTCGTCCAGCTCTCTCTAGTGATGCTAAAGCAGTATGAGCTGGACCTGGCTGTGCTGCAGTGAACCGTCTCCAACCAGCATAACTCCTTGCCCAATACCGCCTACGAGACCGGCTTGATCGAGTGAATTCCTGTGGAAAAAAGTTGTAGACTGTAAATTAAGAAAGCAAATCCAAATTTTTGCACTGACTTCAATCTTGCCTTCAGATATCACCTGATGAGTAATCGGTTTGAAACCAGAACTATATGCTCCATTGGGACTGCACCAAATAGTCACACGTCAAGATGGTGAACAAGAATGAAGCCATAATCAGAAAAGACCAAAATGAAAGAAGAAGAATAACCTTCTATAATCAGGAATTCCACATTCAGTGCTAATCCCAGCTCCGGTCAAGATGGTGAGTCTTTTACTAGACGAGAGGATGAAGAAAGCTATTAGATTTAAAGATCATATAATATATACTCACTTAACTTGTGAAAAAAAGATAAAGAGTAGGGATAACAACCTTTGCTCAAAAAGCTGATACAACTTTTGAATATCTTCCTTATGAGGAGGATCAGCATCTGGAACTATCTTTTTATCCCTAAGAAATCTAGGAGGTGCTTTTAATTCATTCTCCAAAGAACCACCAGGGATTGAAACTCTACACGTTGTTCTCACAAACCTTCTACATCCTTTAAACAACATAACCAGGTTTTCCCTAGACCGAAGTGGTTGACACATGGGGAAGAACATGTCTGAAAAAAAAAAAAAACACCTTTGCAACACATTCTCTCATTACATAACTAAGTAAGAAAGAATACTTGCCTGTAGCAACACCTCCCAACGCTCTTATCATTTCTCACGGAAGCTTAAAATCAAAGAAGAAAGAATGTAATTAACAATCATATCCTTAGGAAACCAATCAACACACACACAAAAAAAGTGATCTAGAGAGAAATGGCACTACTAAAAAGAACAAAATTAATGTATCAATCAACTTCCACCGACAGTAAATTCTGTAAGGAGACCAAAAAGGAGACAAAGAGAGAAGCTTGCAGGTTTGAATAATAAACTAATCAACGATTGAAATTACAAAACCAAGAAATACCTTGAGAGGTTGTTAATGGCGGATGAAAAGAAAGAAATGAGATTTTCTTATTCAATTTATTTTTTCTCCAGAAACAAAAAGAAGAGAAGAGGAGGGAGGGAGGGAGGTGGGAACAATCGGACGTTGGAAACTCATTCTTGGTTGAGTAAGTAGCCACGTTGCACATTTATCCACCGTTATGTGGTTTCACTTACCTAAACGGTGTCGTTTTTTAAAGACAAAACCAGAGACCCAAATTAAAACTGTCGCCACCGAGATCCCTCTTCGTCGCCTGACGAAATTTTTCGAAGAATCTCCGTCGTAAGTCAATCAATACTCCCATTTTTCGAATTGTTCTCATTTAAAATTGAGATATTTTTTTATTTCAGAAATGATTCGATTACGTTCTATTAGCTGCTTTGATTTTTTTTGTCTTTCTGGTTTCTCTCAATCAATCAGTAATCTTTTATCGTTTGTTTCGTTTTTTTGTCTGTTGTGATTGCTTCAAGTATGTTAGTTTGGTTGATGATTATTAATGTCTTGAGAATCAATCTTCACTATCTTTGCTTAGCTTACTAATAAATGCTTTGCTTTGCTTTTTGGATTTGAATATGTTTTGATAAGATAAGTTAAGATAGTTATGACTGTGAGAAAGATGTTAATTTAATGATTTCTTAGGAGTTTGGGAAGAAAGAGAGATGCCACACAGAACAAGGCCATTGACGGGACTGTTGCTTTTCACTGGGATAAACGCTGTTTTGGTGCAAACCATTACTCCTGTCTATGACTTCGTCTGCTTCTTGCCTTACTGGGAGAGAAGGGTATGTTTCTATGTCCCATCTCCTTAAACTCTAAGGCAATGCCCACTTTCTGTTTTAGTTAAGGACGTTATATTGTCTGGATAGTTTTTCATCAAAATGAAAGTCTTTTATAGAGCGTTTGGTGGTCATGTCCTATTGTGTCTTCATATAATTTTGCTGCTTCATGTTTTTGACACCGAGAGCGTTTACATGAGTTCTCTTGTCACTTAGGTTTAATTATAAACAAGTCATATTACCAAATGCTGAGCCAGTTAGCTGCATCTGTTTCTGGTCATAGGAGCTTAGCTATCTTAGTACAGTTGGTTATTTTGCATAGGTATCATGAACTCTCGGCTCTTGCATTGTAAAACTAACAAATTGGATCATGCTGCTGCATCATTGTTACTCCCAATTCTTTTTTGTGTGCATCTCATGTCAATCACCGAGACTAACTTTGGCTTTTTTGCTATTTAAATTGAATTTTGATAGAGAGAGCGAATCCGGAAGGAACGCGAATCATTAAACAGTAACACCTCAGCACATGAACCTACTCAAGCATCTCTTGGTTGATGAATTGCACGAGGAAGGCATGTGTTAATGTATACATTTTCTCTTTTGTAACAAACCGTTTATCCTATGATTACTGAATAATTTGAGAGCACGAGGAATGCATGTATACATTTCTGCTGGATGGACAGCTTACTTTGACTATTGTGAGGAGTCTCTCTTTTGAGCTAAACCATCCTTTTTGAATGTTGAACTCCAGCTACCAAAATGATCCAAATCAAGGCCCAAACTTTGACCTGTTGTTATCTTTAATGAGAGGACAAACATGGCCCATTAATGTCGACTATTGATAAAGATGAACAAAATGGTAACACAATCCACGGTTTCAAAAGCATACACACACAATATATATGATATTATTATTATTATATATATCGTCGTATAAGACAAGTAGTCGTATGAATAGTATATATGCGATGCTCAATGTTGTTAAAGATATATGTTCTAATGTTTCGACAGTGAGGTCCCAGTTTGTCTCCTTATCCAAATTCTTAAGCATATTCCCAAAAAAACTAAATACGACAAGAACACATAAAGTTATAATCCACCACAAAAGAAGGTATATATTACATGTTTTAGGTCAAGTTAGGCAGCTATAACATCAAGCTCCATGAAGCTTCCTATTTCAATTCACACAACGACTTAAACAAACAACTGCAAAAAGGTATGAAATCGATATTTCTCTATATATAATGTAAATTTCAGATCAAGTCCAGATACAATTTATCTGATTTTTGTAATAGGCAAAAAATATTATTCTATTGGTCCTATGACTCGTATCTTTTACTTTTAAAACTTGTTTGTTACCACCCAAAACGACAATAAACAACTTGTTCATCCATTATGATTAGGGGTAAGACACATCTTATAATAGTCAAGGGCTAATTCGATTTCAGTAATCTATCTTATTTTATTGGTAGCTTTGTCAGAAAATAATATTATATTCGTATTGGTTAATTGGTGAATGTTAATGTTTCTATCAAATTTCTGTTTTCCTAATTCTTTTCTTGCTATTGATAATGCTTTTGTTACCATTGGTTATGTAACTTTATTATGAAATGATGTTATCAGGATGATAGTTCTTACTCAGAAGTTATTAGACTTTTGAAGATGTTACTCATAGTTAAACAGATTTTGGAGAAAAAAATATAGATGAAGCTCCCTAAACTGTTATAAATGGCTAAACTTTCGAAATTAATTAGCTCAACTTGAATTCACATTTAATAAACTCTCAAGATTTCCTATGAATACATGCATAAAATAAGTCTTCATTGCACTTGATTATAAAATTATGTGTGTGAAACCATACGACTTATACAAATGTCTACATTAATATATCAAGAAATAAAAATCAGTACTGACAAAAAGTCCTGTATGACTAACAAAATTTCGT
Source organism: Eruca vesicaria subsp. sativa (assembly GCA_932364175.1). Lineage (NCBI taxonomy): Eukaryota > Viridiplantae > Streptophyta > Magnoliopsida > Brassicales > Brassicaceae > Eruca > Eruca vesicaria. The sequence goes on from CAKOAT010381821.1 coordinate 13,851, forward strand.
GTTATACATTAGTGGAATTCTAAAACTAAAATGATATGAAAGACCATGTCTTAAACAACACCAAGTTGAAGAGAACATAATCATATTTATATATGATAAGAAAACGTAAGTGATGATGATCATCAAACGGGGAACACGCCCACGTCAGTCCCTAATACACACCTACCTCAACTTTCATTTTAAAGATTTTCACATAGAAGAGATTTCATGTGCATTTTAAACCAAAACAAATCAAATCAATGAATTTTTAAATCGAGTCCCTAACTAATGCCGTTCAAAGGGGAAAGACTTTCTTTACGATACATTAATTTTATTTTCGTGTGCATTTGAATTTGTATGTACTATACAAATACTAAATGTCGAGAAATTTAATTTTAAAATACAGTATATGTAAAGGAAAAAAAAGAAGCCGCGAGTCTGACTACGATTGGCGATTGCAACTATATTATTGTCCATGTTAGATGACAATCATGACATCATCCATCAACGTGAAGAAACGTAGCTGTAGCTGAAATTTAAGAGGATATTAACATTTTTAGGTTATGCTATCTATATTTAATCTCTTTAAACTATATCCAGAACTGATCATACGAAAAAAATAGAATAGTAATATGCTGTGGAGAAGTTCACCACTGTAATGATTCATCGTCACTGTCCAATCAAAACTTCCACCTCAAGGAATGCCGACTTCTCACCATTTCAATATAATAAAAGTATGGCTTTCTTTTACAAACATAAAAAATAAAAATAAAAGTATGGCTGCTGAGAAAAATTATTGTTCCCACACAAAAAAAAAAAATCATAAAAGACCTTAGTGGTAAGTAAAAGAACAAAAAGGATAAGCTACACTGAGAAGCAGAGGATTAAGGTGCTGACACTCGAGGTCGGTCAACAATCTACAAAGGGTGCGGGTGACGCAAGCAATGACATCACTCCTCTCATTAAGTCGACCATCCACTAACATTAAGCCACGTATGTACCCAGCTGGCTGCCGTCAGCGATAGTAAAGAAAACGGCCGCTTTTTACCCGCACGTGCTTAAAAAATCTCCCCTCGTGTCATCATCCCTTCCCTCACCTTATTTATTTTCTTTCTATAATTGAATTAAATAATTTCGACGATTCTCGTCCTTATAAAAACTTCGTCACCTACACTCTCATCTCCTCGATTCCAATCTTCACCAGACGAAACCCACAGATCTTGAAGAGAAAAAAAAAAAAGAAGAAAGAAGACTTTTGAAGAATGAAAGCAGAGCTGAACTTACCTGCAGGATTCAGATTCCATCCCACAGACGAAGAGCTTGTGAAATTCTACTTAATCCGGAAATGCGCATCTGAGCAGATCTCAGCTCCGGTTATCGCCGAAATTGATCTCTACAAGTTCAATCCTTGGGAGCTTCCTGGTAAATATTTTTAATCTGTTCTTTTGGTTTTGAAAATCGTTGTTACTTGAGAGATTTTTTTTTTTTTAATTGAGAGATTTGTTGTTTTTTTATTACAGAGATGTCACTGTACGGAGAGAAAGAGTGGTACTTCTTTTCACCCCGAGACCGGAAATACCCAAACGGTTCGCGTCCTAACCGAGCAGCAGGAACCGGTTATTGGAAAGCAACCGGAGCTGATAAACCGATCGGTAAACCGAAGACTTTGGGTATAAAGAAAGCTCTTGTCTTCTACGCTGGGAAAGCTCCTAAAGGGATTAAAACGAATTGGATTATGCATGAGTATCGTCTCGCTAATGTCGATAGATCAGCTTCTGTTCACAAAAAGAACAACCTACGAGTATGTTCTGTCTTTTTTTTCTTCTATTTTTTTTGTTAATGTAATGATTTTTTTTAGATTGTTAATTTTTTTTTTTTTTTTTGTAAACAGCTTGATGATTGGGTGTTATGTCGAATATACAACAAGAAAGGAACCATGGAGAAATACTACCCTGCTGATGATGAGAAGCTTAGGACTATCACGGAGCACTCATCATCGCCTTTTGATACATCGGATTCTACTTACCCTGCACTGCAAGAAGATGATTCGAGCAGCTCGGGGGGTCGCGTGGTGTCACCGGATGTGAAGGAGGTTCAGAGCGAGCCTAAATGGGGAGAGCTTGAGAATGCTTTTGATTCTTCCTTGTTTGGTGGTGGTTCCATGGACTTGTTGCAGAGTGAAGCTTTTGTTCCTCAGTTCTTGTATCAGCAGCCTTCTGATTATTTTAACTCATGGCAGCAGGAGGAGCCGCATGAGCAGAAACCGTTCTTGAATTGGAGTTTTGCTCCACAGGGGTGAGAGAGGGAAGGGAGTGAAAGGTTTTTTTGGTCTGTGTGGTGATGTGTTAGAGAGAGAAGTAATCGATCATCTTTGTTTCTTTAGTAGTGAAAAAAAAAGATTTGTAGAGTGTTAATAGTTTCTTAATTAGCATCATCAATGTCTCATTGGTAGGCAAATTCTTGTTATTTCATCAGATAATTTATATGAAAAAAAATATACACATTCTTCATGATACTGTTGTACTAATGTAGATTGATAACCTTAACCACCTAGGAGCTCTTGCTCTCCAAAACCAACTTTTAGTTTCATAATCTTCATATTGTCTTATGGATGCGAGGTGATTTCCTCAATACTGTTGTTCCACTACTGGCATAACGTAATAGGGATTTTTTGGCATCACCATCGACAGAGGCAAACGAGAAACATCATCAATTTCTGTTTGTCTTTCTCTGCACTGCTTCAGCATTTTCCTATTTAATCCAAAGAGAGAAACATGCAAAACTTTAAAGCTAAACCGAAGATGAATAAACAAACAGGGAAAATAAAGGGATCATAGCTTACTCACATGCTTCGGTTTTACATTCCTAAAGTGTTCTATATGCTGCATTCTTCACTTCCATACATGCTTCTTTCCTCGTGTTAGATGCTCTGTGCTTTTCCATGTATTGAGTTTAGTTCCCATAGGTGTTCGTCTCCTTTACATGACTCTTCCATCAGCACATCATTTCAGCTCATTTATAAAAAGTAACTCATGTGTGTCACCTCCTTATACTGTTTGCTTCAATGCCTTCAAACATACTTTCACTCCCACCTTTTCCAAGTGCCACTTCAGGTTCTATAGCAACCCTATATTTATTGATTTAACAGATTCTCGGTTTTAACAGATTCCGCTAAAAAATATAACTGAAGACTATATTTTTTTAAATTAGAAGTCCACGTAAGTTTTTGGAATAGATCTGGTTTACGTAACATTTATTGATTTATGTATAAGCAAGTCCATGATAGACTTTTAACAGTTACACAATTATAATATTGAGTCTTCTTGATACTCTCCTTCCCTTTTTGAAAACTTCATTTTATCACTTATGGTCCTTTTCCTTTGGGTGACCTCGAGTGTGGAGTAGCCACTTTCGGCGGGATATCTGGTAACAACATTCGCAAGTTCATATCTTTAGGCTCTTTAACATGAGGTAGTTAGCAAACTTGAACCATAATTGTCTACAAACAAATTATTTAGACTATTTGATTTTGAATTTTGGCTAAGAAATTTACGTGGTGGTGGTGGTGGACGGAGGGGAATTTCACTGGCGCATCGAGAATCCGAATACTTGTTGGTAACTACAAAAAAAAAAAGAGAAGGCTTAAGCATTATGTGACAGATAGAGATTATGATCGAGCACATTTCGTTATAAAACAACGTATATAGTAAACTTGAACAGTTTTAAAATAACTGAAATTATAAGTAGACGGATACAAATACTAACATTTGTGACGTTTAGCCTCGGCAACACCAACTTGAGATTGGAAAGAAAGACACAGAAGCAGAGATAGAAGAAGAAAAGCAATTACATATGATCTCTCTTTAGCCATGTTAAGTGAAGATTGTCTTTGTTACATTGCTTGAATGATATTTATAAATACAAGGAAGCATCAGACTTCTGCACCAACTACATTCCAACTTAACGCGTTTTTTACTTTTGAATAATGACTAACGGGTTAATTGTTAGATTCAGGTTTATTATGGGCTTCCAACTTAAAACCAATTGGTGATTAGTGGATTGGCTCCAACCCTTTATATAGTAGTAGATTAATTCTTATATTTCCGACGTGGTAGGATCTTATCGCTCTGATAACATGATTCGGGTTTATTATGGGCTTCCAACTTAAAACCAATTTCTGCCATTCCTTTTTTTCTGGTATCCAACAAATTCTCAAGACTTTCTGATTCTGTGTTTCCAAGACAAATTATTGTGTCAGTAAGTTGAGATATTTAGTTTGGCTTCCGAATAAAACACACTGACTAAGCGTGTTGGTTTCTTCGATCAAACATACTTACAAATGCTGACACACACAACAAATGAGTTGAAGAGACTTTGTTCTGAAGTAACGTTCATCTTCTTCTTTTTATTATCGCAGTGTAATACCAACCTACATGAGTTCTTACTCTCATATATTGCCCTGTTTTTAATATATTCCGCCAAAAAACAGGTAAGTAAAGACTATTTCTTTTTAGGTTAAAGTCCACGTAACATTTATGATAGACTTTTGACAGTTATAAAGTTGACTCTTATTTTTCCCCAGTTACTATCTTAAAACTTTTATTTTTTGCTTACACTTTCTTAAAACTTCATTATCATGGTCCTTTTCCTTTGGGTGACTTCGAGTGCGGTGTAGCCATTGTCCTTATAGGTTCTGAAATTGAGAATACCATAAATTAACTCTTAAATTTTAAAATCAAAATAATAATATTGAATCTATAAAACATATATTGAACAGTTTTAAAATAACAGAAAATCATGGGTAGACGAATGGAAATACTAACTTGTGTGACGTTTACCCTCGGCGACACCAACTTGAGATTGAAAAGAAAGACACAGAAGCAGAGATAGAAGAAGAAAAGCAATTACATATGATCTCTCTTCAGCCATGTTAAGTAAATATTGTCTTTGTTACATTGCTTGAATGATATTTATAGAGTTATTCTTAGGTTCACCCTAAGGGGTGAACCTCTAGGTTCACCAACCAATAGAATGGTGTTATTTTATATTTGATATCTTTGTTAAAAGGAAATAAAATCTTGTTAATTTATATTATGTTCTTAAAATAAATAAAAAAATAATAATATTTGAAAAAACGAAAAAAAAACTTAAAAAAAAAATATTTAACACTAAACCCTAAACTCTAATCCCAAAAACCTTAAACCCTAATACTAAACTCTAAACCCTAATCCTAAACCCTAAACCCTTGGATAAATCATAAACCCTTTCGGAAAATCTTAATCCTTGGATAAATTAATACTAACCAATTATACTATTTTTTATTTATTTTTATATTTTTATTATAAACACATGTTTTTTTTAAAGATATATTAAAATATTTTTTGTTTTAAATTGTTTTTTGCAATTATTATTGTTTTATTTTATTTTTATCTTTTATTTTAAAACATAATATAATGTTAAAATATTTTTTTAAAGATTTGTTTTTCGTGTTTTGATAATATTAATATTTTTATTTATTTTTTTCTATTTTTATTTTAAAAACATAATATAATTTGACAATATTTTCTTTCCTTTTTTAAAAGATATCAAATATGAAATAACAACATCTTATTGATTGGTGAACCTAGAAGTTCACCCTAGGGGGTGAACCCAAGAATAAGTCATATTTATAAATACAAGGAAGTATCAGACTCCTGCATCAACTAAATTCCAACTTAACGCCTTTTTTTACTTTTGCACAATGACTAACGAGTTAATCTCTGCCATTCTTTTTTTCTGCTATCAAACAAATGCTCAAGACTTCTGATTGTTATTTTCCAAGACAAATTATTGTGTCGGTAAGTTGAAACACTGTGTAAGTGTGTTGTTTTCTTCTATCAAACATACTTACAAAAGCAGACACACATAACCAATGAGTTGAAGAGATTTTGTTGTGAAGTAACGTTCAGCTTCTTCTTTTTATATAGCTCCAAGGAGGAGTAATCTTCAACCTTTTTACCGAATCACTGGACCTTTATAAAACTCGTCTGTGTAATGAAAACATTGTTTCATTGAAGGGCTTAACAAGTCCATTATAGACTCTCTGAGGATTGAGATCGAAAGAAGATTAAAGAAAGACTCTCATGACAATGTTCACGCGTTTTTTTACCTGCTCACATTTGCAGGAAAGTCAACTTCACATATATCATTATTACATTATATTGTCTACTTCAAACCTCAGACACGGTTCGAAAACAAAAATGTTTTTTTTTTCAACGTTTAGTTTTTTAAATTTCCTATAAACCATGTTTATGCTACCTAGTCAGTTACAAACCCATCATTGGTCGTTGACAAAAACAAAACCGAAACTCATCAACATAATCAATCTTTATCCTCCACTTCCTCTGACATTTTTTTCTGTTACCTTGATCCCCAAGCTACTAAACCCTATTCTTCTCCAATCGATCCCGCTGCAAGGTAAGTTTATTATAAACATTTGTATTTCACTATTTGTTTGGTTTATTATCTCTAAACGGTATTTCACTATTTGTTTGGTTATGAATTTCATTTATTTCTTTTACAGCCATGAACTCTAAAGGTCAGAGACACTACTCCGTTCTTACCAGAGCAGAGATTCATGAGAAGATAATGAAAGAAGTCGTTCAGATCTCTCAAGTCTTTTCCCTGTCGCTGTCTGATGCAACCGTAATCCTTATCCATCTACGTTGGAACTCGTTCAAAGCGTCAGATCATTTGGGAGAGGACAAGGACAAGTTTCTGTCAGAATTAGGTTTGGTTGGATCCAAGTCTCCTTCTGATGAAGATCTTGAGGTGATCGGTGAAGGAGATGCTAATCTCGTCTCCACGCCTTTATGTTCGCATAAGTTCTGCACAGATTGCTGGAGAGATTATCTCAGCAAATCTCTTGAGAAGAAGAAGGAGGAGGAAGAGAGAGTACTACTGATCTCTTGCTTGAGCCAAGACTGTGTAGCTTCCGTTGGACCAGATACAATCGAGAAACTCACAGAGTCAGTGAAGGAGATTTACGAGAGATACGTCTTAGGAACGTTCGTTGAGAGCAACAACGAAACGATCAAATGGTGTCCTGACCCTGACTGCGACTACGCCATTGAGCGTCATGATTATGATCCATCAGAAGACTTTGATGTTGTGTGTTTGTGTGGTCACATATTCTGTTGGAGTTGCCAGCTCGAGTCACACCTACCTGTGACTTGCAACAACGCTTCCCTTTGGTTGAATCAACTCTTGGATGAATCAAGAAACCTTGCCGTGATTTCTAAAAGAATCAAACATTGTCCTGAATGCCGCAGACTTGTAAAACATCACGACGGAGTATGGAGCTGTAATCAATGCTATGCTTCACCACCAAGCAATGAGTCGGCTCTCATACGTCACATGACTCTCTGGGATGCAAATCATAGAGTACTGCAGATGTCTAAATCGGATCTTGAAGCCATTGAGCCAAAAATCATGGATGCTAATTCTGGTTTAAGAGAAGCATGGATGCTTATTCTTCAGTGCAGACGTATATTGAAATGGAGCTGTGTGTTTGGTTATTTCATAAGCGATTACCATATCGCCAAGAAGCAGTACCTAGATCTCGTTCGAGAGAAAGCTACCACAAATCTTGTTACGCACAAAAGGACTCTACATGAGGTGACTACTGGAGTCATCTCAGGTGGAGATGTCACTGTCTTCAGGCAAAAGTTGAGAGACACAACAACAAGAGTTGGTAACTTCTTTCATAACTTTGTCAAGCTTCTTGAAGATGGTTTGTCTGATGTTAAGGTTGATGCTTATGAGGATGTAACTACTGATTACTGGTTCTGTGATCGCTGCACGTTCAAGAATGACTGTTTTGATCAAGAGTGTAGGATGTGTGTTTTTTCTTTTGAGTCTCCTCCTCATGTTGCTTTTGGTCACAGCAACAGTAGTACAAGTTCTCATCAACAACAACAAGTCCTAGATGCTTCGAATGATCCATTACCAAGTCAAGGAGGAACCAAATGAGTGATACTGATATGTTTCTTTTCTGGTTTCATTTAGATTCTCTTTTCTTTTTTTCATTTGGCGGTTTAAGACTTCAGGGTCTCTTTTGTGTATTTATGTTTGTGTTTCCTTAGATTACATGAACACATGTTAAGTTTGTTTGTGTATGTTTTGAATAAACTTTGTTGAAAATCGGATTAATCAAGTCAGTAATTAACCGGAGAAAAAAGCTTCCACATTCTCCCATGGCCTTCACACCATAGACTCCCAAGGAACCAGTGACTCTTAGTGGGTTGTTTCCATTCCCCTCACAGATTCCACTATTGTGAGAACGTTCATGACATAGAATTTGTTTAGTGAATGCAAATGACACTAATTCACCAGGAGAATGCATAACTCCACGTTTAGTTACCACTCTTTGTTGACTACTTCAAATGCTTTTCCTTGTCTTCCAAGTTAAAACTATTTGTTTTAGGTAGAGATATTTCTTATGCTATGTTCGGTTCTTTATGCTTTGTTCGGTTCTGATACCATTTGTAATACTCTGATCGTCCATGGCTAATGTACATCCCACACATGTTTACTTAGTATTTAGGTCCTCCGGGATGTATTTTATTTTTCGAAAATTTGAAAATCTTGGCTATTAATCCTGTAATTATTACATGATCTTTTCTGTTTGTTTGGCATCACACGATATTGGAAATCATTTTACAATAGGTTATCCATCATTGCACTTTTCGAATTGAGACATGATTAATTCTTGAGTTCTTTCAAAATGTGTAACTAAAAAGACAAACGCACGTTAATGAAGTCAATTCAATTCCTTTTAACCTTTCAAAATATACCATAAATCTAGATGTCATAATTGTATTTTTTTTTCACTTCATAGCAGTCTGACCAAGGTTCTGTCTAGTTATTGATTATAAAATGGTGCCGTATGATACTCAAATGTATTAGTTTGAAATATTAGAATGTATGTGGGGATTGAGATCACAAGAAGATTAAAAAAAAAAAAAAAAAAATTTGTGTGTTCACGCGTTTCTTAGCTGTGAATCTCTTCCAACTGATTGCGTCAACGTCAACTTCATTCACAACTGATCATTTATGAATACTATACTACTATTATTTTGCCTTCACATTTCGTACACTTCGAAAACAATATTGTTTCTCAAAAACGCTGTTTATCCGTGTGTAGTTTCTTTTTTTTTTTTTTTCTAAAAAATCCTATTCAACGTCTTCATGCTAGGTAGTCACTAATCGACTACTCGTTGACGAAAAAAAAAAAAAAAACCAAAACGAAACTCATCAGCATTCATCTGAGATTTTGCTTTAACTTGCTCCCCAAGCTACTAAACCCTATGTCTTTCACTAATTTTTGGGTTTGAATTTCATTTCTTTTTGTACAGCCATGTACTCGATTAGGCAGAGACACTACTCCGTTCTTACCAGAGCAGAGATTCGTGAGAAGATGATGAAAGAAGTCGTTCAGATCTCTCAAGACTTCTCTCTGTCCCTATCCGACGCAACCGTAATCCTAGTCCGTCTTCGCTGGAACTCGTTCAAGGCTTCAGATCTTTTGAAAAACGACAAGGACAAGTTCCTGTCGGGACTAGGTTTGGTTGGATCATCCAATAAGTCTTCTTCCGGAGATGCTAATCTCGTCTCCACGCCTTTCTGCTCACATAAGTTCTGCACAGAGTGCTGGAGACATTATCTCAGGAAAACACTAAAGAAGAAAGAGGACGAGAGAGTACTACTTGTCTCTTGCTTGAGCCAAGACTGTGTCGCGTCCGTTGGACCGGACACGATCAAGAAACTCACAAAGCCGGTGAAGAAGATGTACGAGAGATACCTTGTAGCATCTTTTGTGGAGAGCAACAAGGAAACGATCAAATGGTGTTCTGACGGTGACTGCGGCTACGCCATCGAGCGTCATGCGGAGGATCCATCAGAAGACTTTGGTGTGGTGTGTTTGTGTGGTAGCATGTTCTGTTGGAGTTGCCAGCGTGAGTCACACCGACCCGTGACGTGCAACACTGCTTCCTTTTGGTCGTCTAAACTATTGTATAAAACAATGAGGCTTCAAATGATCGCTGAAAGGATCACACATTGTCCTGGATGCAACAGTCGTGTGGAAAATCAAGATGGAATATGGAAATGCACTGTCTGCTCTGTTTCCCAACCAAGCAATGAGTCGACTCTTATACGTCTCATGACACTCTGTGATGCACGTTATGAGGCAGTATATCAATCTAACCAAGATCTTAAAGCGATTAAGCGAAAGAGCGTTCCAACACTAACCGCTCATTGCGGTTTAGGAGAGGTAGACATTAAGGCTCTGAGAGAAGCATTGATTCTTATTGTTCAATACAGACGTGTTTTGAGATGGAGTGTGTTTGGTTATTTCATAAGCCATTACCATATCTCAAAGAAGCTGTACCTGGATCGGCTTCAGGAGAAAGCTACGGCAACTCTTGTTACGCACAAAAGGACTCTTGATGAGTTGGTGAATGGAGTCATCTCAGGTGGAGATATCACTGTCTTCAGGCAAAAACTGAGTGAGACAACAGGAACAACTCGTGACTACTTCAGTTTCTTTGTAAAGACTCTTGAAGATGGTTTGTGTGATGAGGATGTATAACCACTTATTGATTACTGGTTCTGCGATCGCTGCACGTTTCTGAGGATGGTGGTGCTTATGAGGATGTATAACCACTGATTGAGTGATAATGATATGTGTTTTCCTGGTTTCATTTAGATTCTCTTTTGTTTTTTTTTTTTCATTTGGGGTTTAAGACTTGATCAGAGTCTGTTTTATGTTTCCCTATTACATAATAACACATGTTAAGTTTGTTTGTGTAAGTTGTGGATAAACTTTTTTCCCGAAATCGGATTAATCAAGTTAGTAATTGATTTAGTGAATGCAAATGACACTAATTCTTCAGGAGAAAGCCTAATCTCCATTCTTCGTTTTCATTATTTATTTTTGTTTTTTAAGACTACAGTGGCATGTAACACTGGATCGGCTTTTACTGATTTGATATTGGCCATGGAATTAACACTTTTAATTATAAAAAAATTGATGGGTGATTGTAGTAAACTAGTATATATAAAGGCTGTTATGTTTCATTATGAATTCACGTTTCTGAGTTAGAATATTTATATTGTATCACAAATAAATTTGTAAAAGCCAAATATTAATACATTTTATAATAATAGCCTACAAAGTATTACCACATTACTGCAGTTTTTATTATTTTTACAATATATATATATATATATATATATATATAATTCTACAAACCTTAGTATTAAGGATTTTTATGCATAGACATGTATCACACATCATTTTTTTTGTATTATACCCATTAAAATAGTATTCTACATATAAAATATACAAAAAAATTCATCCTCGAGTACTTCCCAATTTTTTTTCGATTTTTCAATAAATCGCTAGGCCCTAGTGCACCGCACGCGTAGCGCCTAGCGAGTTTCCGAACAAAACTTTAAATTGCTCTTTCCTTGTCTTCCAAGTTCAAACAATTTGTTTTCGATAGGAGATGTTGTGGTGGTTCTTCTCTTCTCTCTCCTAATCCTGGAAAATATTTCTAACACATGTATGTGTATGAATCTTGATTAGTTGACGCTAATGTTGATTCTTTCAACGTCTAATTAATCTCAAAGATTATATTATTCGTTAACCTAAGTTGAAACTTTCTTTTTAAAATAAACTATTCAATGTGGGTGTGAATATGTACAAAACAAATGTTAAGACGAAATTTGCAAAAAATCAGAAAACTAGAAGAACCAACTTCAAAAAAAAAAAAAAAAAATTACCACTCTACCGAATTTAATAAATGGGGAAGACGTAGCATTGTTTCTATCCATCAGTTTCTTCTTCCTTCTTCATCTTCACCATCATGTGATTACATTAACAGCTCAATCTACTCCATGATCAATTCTCTCCTTTCTTCACATACAGAGAATAAGAAGAACAACGATCCATTTAACCTGTGCTTAAGTTCTTATCCTTTATTGGAAAAATGTTGACTAGAGCCCTCGTTCGAATTCGAATCTCTGGATCGAATCATCTGAGTGGAGTTTTCGAGAATTCGAAATTGGGTACAATTGGTGTTTCCTTTAGAAGATGGGTGTCGAGCGAGAGCGGGAAACGATTTGCGGCGATGTGGGGAAGTGGAGATTACGGCAGATTAGGGCTCGGGAGCTTGGAGTCTCAGTGGAGACCTTCCGTTTGCTCTGCATTGAGTGATCACAGTATCAGAGCTCTCTCCTGCGGAGGAGCCCACACTCTTTTCCTCACCGGTGAATGTTCTTCTTCATCATGTTTTTGTTTGGATTGGTTTTTAATTTGGGCCTATTAGTGTTTTTGGTTTGTAAAGTATTATACTTTGAATCTGATTATGAGCTTACACACACATTTCTACACATGTGACAACAGAAACAAGGAGAGTCTTTGCAACAGGTCTTAATGATTTTGGCCAACTTGGCGTCTCGAATGTTAATACTCATGCTTTGGTATGTTATGTTTTAAAGACTAAGTTTTTGTTCTTCTTTGCTTCTCTGTTTCTCCACTTGTATTTTTCTTTTTCTTTTTGAAACAGTTTTTACTTTTTACATGTATTTATCTCAGATTAATTCAATTGGAACTTGTTTCTTGTATATTAACGTTGTAGGAGCCGCTTGAAGTTTCTGGAATTGAAAAGGATATAAAGCACATCTCAGCTGGTTATAACCACTCTGCTGCTGTTACAGGTAAATAAGCTCAGTGTTTCTATATTACATTGTCATGACTTGAACCTGATACATGATCTCCTACATGATCTTCTGGTGTATGTTATTTTTACTTTACTCACATTTTTGCTCTGTTTCTATTTATTAGTGGATGGGGAACTCTATATGTGGGGGAAGAATACTAGTGGACAGCTTGGACTTGGAAAAAGTAAATTACCTTTTCTGTTTTTTAATAAGTTACGGTGCACTGTTATTTAGTGTCCCTAATTCATCAAAGTTGCTTATGAAGACGCTGCAAGAGTAGTACATGTTCCAACCAAAGTGCAGGCTCTGAATGGGATCACCATAAAATCAGTGGCTTTGGGTTCTGAGCATTCAGTTGCTGTTACTGGTACGGATCCTAGATTCTTAAACCCCTGTTTTTTTTTTGTCTTTTAAGTAATTTTTTGGAACAGATGGAGGCGAAGTCCTGAGTTGGGGAGGAGGAGGATCTGGGAGACTTGGCCACGGTCATGAGTCCAGTTTTTTTGGCATCTTAAAAAGTAAAAGGTTGGTCTGTTTTGCTTTATTCCTATATTTATTTCTTTCTCATGCAGTTTTTACTCACAAGAAATTTTCATATCATGATTCCTTCATAGTTTTCTTGTACTGCGCTTGTAGTGAGTTTACTCCAAGGCTTATCAAGGAACTAGACGGGGTTAAGGTAATTTCTTATATGAAGAACTTCTATTTACCTACTGACGGTTTTAATATTTATACTTTCTTGCTTATGTTTTCAATGCTTTTTTTCGGTCGAGCAATAGGTTAAAAACGTTGCTGCTGGTCTACTGCATACCGTATGCACTGATGGTATTGTGTTACTTTCTTAAATTTTGAATGTTGAGGTTACTGTCTGTCTGAGGTTTGTTTCCAAATAATGCAGAGAATGGCTCTGCTTTTATGTTCGGAGAGAGATCTATAAATAAGATGGTAAATAAAATGTTGTTTGCCTAGACTTTCTATGTTACATTATAGTTATCTAAAGCTATTTGGTGGAAACATAAATAGGGATTTGGAGGAGTAAGGAATAGTACAACACCATCCATTATCAGTGAAGTGCCATACGCAGAAGAAGTTGCATGTGGTGGTTACCACACATGTGTTGTCACAAGTAATTCTCTATTATTCTTTAGTACCCTTTTCGATAGGAACTCAGTCTCTGTTGTTTTCCTTCGTTTTTGTAAGGAAGTGGGGAACTTTACACTTGGGGTTCAAATGAAAATGGGTGCCTTGGCACAGAGTAAGTCATATCCTAATTGATTAGTATGTTTCCTCATAAGATATGGAAACAACTTTCTTGCACTGTTACATGTATTCAGTTTATCTTAATTTGTTTTAGGTCAACATATGTCTCACACTCCCCCGTGAGAGTCGAAGGTCCTTTCTTGGACTCAGCTGTATCTCATGTATCTTGTGGGTGGAAGCACACTGCAGCCATTTCAGGTATCTTTTTTGGGGGGTGGGTAGAACATTTTTTTATCATTTTCATTATGCAAGTTATTCAACTCATATCTGTATTGTGTTTGTAGATAACAAAGTCTTTACATGGGGCTGGGGAGGTTCTCACGGCACTTTCTCTGACGACGGGCACTCCTCCGGTGGACAACTGGTTTGTTTCGTCATCTTTGTTGTCGATCAAATCTATGTAACAATTAGCTTATGTGAATGCAGCATCATTACATTTCTTGGTTCACTTTGCTACTATCTAAAGAATCCGTGAGACATGGCATCAAAGAGAATAAGTTCTATGGTATGTGTAATTGTAGGGACATGGTAGTGATGTAGATTATGCAATACCAGCAATGGTGAACCTGGGAAAGAATGTAAGAGCAGTGCATATATCTTGTGGCTTCAATCATACAGGAGCAGTTCTCGAACATTTTTGAAGACTTCATGGAATACATTTCATATACATACGTTTTTGTTTCGTTATACTTTCTTAATGTTTTGTACATCAGAATCAACTCAAGGATAGAGCTCTATTTGTCAAAATAATATACTACATATATATAATTCTTCAACTCTTGAGGGAGATACATACTAATGGACCTGTATTTGTAGAATAATATGTAGTAACAGAGGAACAAAATAATAAAGTAATATAATTAGTGAGTAGTGTTTTTGTATTTTGCTCTGTAATTTTATTTTTACAAGACTAAAAATGATCAAACACTGCATCTACACAAAACCTTCTGGAGATGCTGCAGCCACCTACATCTGTTGAACAAAAGTAAAATTCGTCCACCAATACAAAAATGTTAAAGGTACATGAGCAAACTAGAATTTGGAATGGTAACCATCACATGCATGTAGCAGTTTAGCCTCTATTCTTGTTTTTATTAAAACGAGGCATTAGAAATTTGTGAAAACAAATCATGTCTAAGCAAAGACTAAAACAGATTACAAAGAAGAAAAAAAAAATCCCCAGAGTTTGTTGTTGTCAAGCTCTTACATTAGAACCAATACACAAAAACACATTTATAAAGAGGCAATGCTATCAACGTGGTTGGGTGAGAAAAATGCGCAACAAAAGCCTGTGAGTCCATAACGGCTCCAAAACTCTTCAGTATCTGCGACTCCATGGATCCTGACTCTTCTCATGTCTTTCGTGTCTAAGTTGTAGTAGAAAACATAGAAGGGCTGGGCACGGTATGGTAGAGTAGTTGGAGAGAAAATGATTTCACCAGCCTTGTTGGTTCCCTGAGAGCTCACACTCTTACCCATCCCAAGAGAGAAGGGAAGAGAGAAAGGAAGCTCAAACGTTTGTCTAGACCAATCATGTTTCTCCACATCATCCAGTATCCATAGATCAAAACGGTCGAAACAAGGACCATCAAAAGGGTGTGGTACAATGACACCTAGCTTCCCTTTGTATTCAATCAACATTGAAAAAGCCCCACAAACCAGGACATCCTTAGGGGTTGTGATAAAACTCAGTAACCTCTCATGTCTAACATCAAAACACACAAACACAGGAGTAGCTCTTTGACTTGGAGCACAAGCACCAAAATAAAGGAAACCGTTAATGTTTATTCCCATAGTCATAGGGAAATAAGGCGGGGAGGTAACTTGACTACGAGATACTACTCCTCCTCCTCCTCCTCCTCCAAGTGTTATAACCTCGTGCACCATGAAACTAGGGTTACCATACGGACACGACACGAGGGTTAATGCTTTGAATTGATCATCAACAGGATCGTATCCCAATCCAAAGGATTTCCACATTTTAGGGTTGCAGGGGAAGGTAATGACTTGCCCTGTGCTAGGGTTACATATAGTGAATTGTAAACGTTGACAACAAGCGAGAAAGCCATGGACGGAAGTACAGTTGAAGCCGCCGTTCATGGTCACTGAGGGTATTGTCATGTCTAGAGTGGCTACCAAAGAAGAAGAAGATGAAGAAGTTTGCTCCTCTCCTGAGAAGATGAAGAGACGCTTGGGGTCACCCTTGATGAATACATTGTTGGTGAAAGCGACTATAAACCGAGTTGGCTTCGCAGAGGATATAGTCGGAGTCTCGTCCTCGTCCCTGGACTCGTCAAGTTCTTTTTGGTGATTGGTATTCATAATAGGTAATCTTGTCAGCGTAGCTATAGATTCCAAGATAGATAGATGGATGATTTGTAGATCAATCTTTTATTATATAAAACAGAAGTCAGTCGAAGATTCTCTGCTTGACACGTGTTTTTAAATTAACTTTTATTTAATTTTTTGGACAGTTTTCTCTTAACTTTTTTCCAGTTAACTTTATTTTTTTTAACATTTTTATAACAAAACAAATCAACAATTACCAATATGTCTAAATTAACTCCCCACTTCTACCACTCACCCTCTTTATTCATCTAACGATTGTCTCTGATATCAGGAACTTGTGGAACAAGGTTAGTTGTGCCTTTGCTCCTCAAGTTCATACACCTGAGATACCAAAAGTAGATGAAGACAAAGTATTAGTAGCTAAAAATAAAAAGGTGACTTAGTCTCAAGTAAGTGACTAAATCTCAACGTCCTAATCGACTCAGAATTTGGCAACGGCGCCAATTTGATGTTAGGAGNGACCTTGGGTGATCATGTTTCGAATCAAGATGGAAAGCAATCAATTAATCTGTCTACCTTAAGCCTAGATACTTTTCTAAACAAACTCCATGTCTAGATGAATGTTCATTTGCTAACATATTTCAAGCATCAAATGTCTTTGGTTGAATAACATGCAAGCAATCATTAAGAATGGATCTAATAGCTATTTTAACACCTTCAACAACAAGTGTCCTTGGTAAAGACTGTTAAAAGCATAAAAGAGTTGACTCAGACATTTCATCGAACACCTTTTGAGTGAGAAATGTCTAGAGATCAACCTTTGAATGATCAGTTCAAAGAAAGCCTTAAGATTACTCTAATATGCAAGGAACAGGAAGAATCTACACGTAAAACATCTTGATTCTAACCTAATCACCCTTAGTCTCCCTAACCCATGAATTCAAAGGTGATTACTCACTAAGGTTCATGATCACTCTTAAACCCATTCTAGGTTTCGGATTGATCATAAACAGAAACAGAAATCAACGAGATGAACAATTAGAACAATAGAAATCAATGATTCCAATAGAATATCTT
>CAKOAT010381821.1:31283-43867 GCA_932364175.1 Eruca vesicaria subsp. sativa
CCGGGTCTAGATCACTCCTTTTGCTCCTCTTGAACTTCTAATGAACCCCAAATGTCTCCAAAGCTTCCATGTGAAACTCCAATACCTAAAGGGGACTCATGTATGCAAAATGCAACCTAAACATGGCTAGAACCTAACCTACATGATGAAAAGATATGCAAAAGAGTAGATAAAACAATGCAATAATGCAAGACATCATCTTTTATATTATCTAAAGAAAAAAATCTATCATCATCATTTTTTACAGAAGATGTAACTTTTTTTTCTCTGTTCGTTTTATGGATCTGCCATCTTTTATTATATAAAGCAGAAGTCAGTCGAAGATTCTCTGCTTGACACGTGTTTTTAAATTAACTTTTATTTAATTTTTTGGACAGTTTTCTCTTAACTTTTTTCCAGTTAACTTTATTTTTTTAACATTTTTATAACAAAACAAATCAACAATTACCAATATGTCTAAATTAACTCCCCACTTCTACCACTCACCCTCTTTATCCATCTAACGATTGTCTTTTATATAAATTATCCAAAGAAAAAAATCTATCATCATCATTTTTTACAGAAGATGTAACTTTTTTTTCTTTGTTCGTTTTATGGATCTGCCATAACCATTATTCATCTATTGTTTTTTCAATTTTTTCCAGGTGTATCATTAAAACGCAGAAGAAGAACTTGAGGATGACTTCAAAACCAGTAAACAAATTTGTACGAACATCGACTCATAAAAGTAAGAGAAAGTATATTCTGAAACATTTTTTTTTTTTTGAAACATAATCTGAAACATATTGCTCTTAATTATTAATGATAACTTTATGTGTTCAGTTAATCAGATGTCAACACTAGAGGTGTAAGTTCTGATAAGTTCTCAAAATTTTGGCAAGAATTATGTAGTTTAATAACTGGACGTGTTACTCCTCTCTTTTTTTTTTCCCTTTCGACTATTAGTTTAGTGTACAGAGAATTTAAAAATTATTGTTCAAGTCAACTAATAAATTAAGAATAGTGTGTATACTTCTGGACCTATTTTGTTCATTAAATCTGCAATAAGAAAACCATATATAAACAAATATTGAAATAAAATTATAGTGTTCAATCCGTTAAGAGAAAAAAATCTATATATTTCAATAGTGTTTATAGAACTGTGATGATAATATTTATAATGATCTACTATATATTAAACCAACATACCTTTAAATCATTTGGCTGATGTTTATTACTTTTTGAAATATTCATTGTATTGTTTATTATTTATTAACAAAATATTTTGTGGTTTATAAAAGATATTAATGTTCTACTTCTGAATCGTATATGTTTTTGGCTCCATTATTTTCTGAAAAAAATGAAAGAAAATTGTTAATATAGTTGTCTAATTTATTTGGATAATGTTAATCCTTTTTAATATATTTTGGTTTGCTTAAAATAATAACACATTATGCTAACTCTATTTCCCGATGCATAGCATCGGGTATAATACTAGTCAATATATAAAGGCAAAGGAGTTTCCTTTTCTTGGTAGGAGTTTCTTTTCTTTTCATTTTTTTTTTAAATTCAGACAGATCTGAACCGTTTGTTTGAAGTTAACCTCTCTCCTCGGACAGATCTTAGCCGTTTGTTGGACACTTACCTTTTTGGTTTTGTTTTGTTTTCTCAAACTACTTTTGGTCGGCGCCATAATAAAAGAAAAAATCTCCAAGTTTAAATTTTGTCATTGCCAAAAAGGCTTAAGCAATCTTGAATCTATATTTTTGTCTATTCATTTGATTTGATGTGTTCTTTCGAAAAGCTAAACCTAAATTGACATAGCAGGTTTGATTTATTGTTATTGATGAGTCCCATCTTTGGTGTATAACTTCGGCTGCTGTTACTGAAGATTAACAAATTTGTCATCTTGATGAGTTATCTTTAGTGTATAATCTACCTGTTCCGATACAAAAGTGTTCATTACTCACACAGCATTTACTAGGTACCCTTTGTAACAAGATGTTCTGAATTTTCTTGTAGAATTTGATAGTTTTCCAAATACTACAATTGCATATAGAATTTTACTTACAGTTTCTATTACTTTTGCTTCTGTAGAAAGAAGTTTCTCCAAACTGAAATTTTTGAAATCTTACCTGAGAGATTAATTGGATTAACTTTAATAGCCATTGAGAACAATTTTTTTGAAAGAATTAGATGTTGAATCTTTAATTGATGATTTTGCTTCAAAGCATGTAAATAGAATGGTTTTATTTGGTAGAGATATCAGGAGAAGTTTTTCAAGGATGAAGAACAAATCTGAGGGGCCATTCCCACAAACCGGAGCTCTGGTTAACATAGGACGAACTGCGGTTTTGGGGAATCCAAGGCTTTGTGGCCATCCATTGAAGTCACATAGATGCAAGGATTTTCAGACAGAAGGTCGAAGCCATGGGGAGTAAATAACTAAGCTATAAAAGACAAAAAAAGTTCATTAGAATTGTGGAAATTGTGGAAATGTAACATAACACTTGTGTCTTATGAATCTGTTTTCTCGGTATTGATCCCTCACACTCAGACAAAAGCATCGGTTTTAGTTTGTTTGTTTCGTTGTTGTCAACAAAAGAAGAAGATGAGAAGTTATTAAGTATCGAAAGAGATGAATCAAAGCCCTTAAGCTGCTGCCTCCTTGGAGATCTTCTCTGCTTTCGCAACAACCTCGTCGATACCACCAACCATGTAAAAGGATTGCTCAGGAAGATCATCGTACTTACCATCGAGTAAACCCTACAACAACAATTCACAACTCATATGAGTTCATTAATATATAGCAAACAAAGATGTAGCAAAGAAGAAAGTCATATGGGCATATAAATATACCTGGAAACTGTTGATGTTTTCCTTAAGGTCAACGTATTTTCCAGGGGCACCAGTGAAGATCTCAGCAACATGGAATGGCTGACTCAAGAATCTCTGGATCTTACGGGCACGGGCAACAGTCAGCTTGTCATCTTCACTTAGCTCATCCATTCCCAAAATGGCAATGATATCTTGCAAGTTCTTGAAGTTCTGTAGCACTTTCTGCACACCACGAGCTGTGTTGTAGTGCTCCTCCCCCAGAATGTGAGGCGAGAGCATACGGGAAGTTGAATCTAGAGGATCCACAGCAGGATAGATACCGAGCTCGGAAATCTTCACATGTGAATGAGAAAAGAATTAAGATATCATCATTATAAACATTACAGAGAAATTTTTTAAAAGAAGCATCAGAAGGAGGTAAGTTGAAACCTGTCTTGACAGCACTGTTGTGGCGTCCAAGTGAGCGAAGGTTGTGGCAGGAGCAGGATCTGTCAAATCATCAGCAGGGACATAGATGGCTTGGACAGAGGTGATGGAACCTTTCTTGGTGGTTGTGATTCGCTCTTGAAGAGCACCAAGATCGGAAGCCAGAGTAGGCTGGTAACCAACAGCAGATGGGATACGACCAAGTAAAGCAGACACTTCAGAGTTAGCCTACACAACAAGAATGTGAATCAGAGTTAAATTTATAGTTACTCATCAGTATATGACACACAGATGCTGAGAGACAGAGAAATCAACAAAGCTCACCTGAGTGAAACGGAAAATGTTGTCAATGAAAAGCAACACATCTTGGCCTTCGGCATCACGGAAATACTCGGCAACAGTCAAACCAGTAAGTCCAACACGGGCACGGGCACCCGGGGGCTCGTTCATTTGTCCGTACACAAGAGCACATTTGCTCTCAGACTGTCAGATGAGAAAGTAAGGATATCTCAGTAACAAACCAATATCAGTCAAATGCCATTTGCCAGGGAAAAGAAAGATGAAGTCTAATCAAAATAATTTTAAAACCTGCTTCTCGCCAAGCTTGATGACACCACTCTCAATCATTTCTCTGTACAAGTCATTTCCTTCACGAGTTCTTTCTCCCACACCAGCAAACACGGAGAAACCACCTGTGTATCAAGAAGCACCAATTAATAAACTAAATCTGGAGTTGGCTGTGAAAACTACTTAGGAAAGACCCTGAGAATACAAACCATGAGCTTTGGCGACATTGTTAATCAGTTCCATAATGAGCACAGTTTTCCCAACACCAGCACCACCAAAGAGTCCAATCTTTCCTCCTCTTTGGTAGGGAGCAAGCAGGTCAACAACCTAGAACGAAAGCAACAAACTTTAGCCTGAGACACAAAAGACAACATGTAACCCACGGGAACAACGCGGAGATAGAGCCCAAATCCTACCTTAATACCAGTGGCAAGGATCTCTTGCCCGGTGGCTAGATCAACCAAAGCTGGAGCATCTCTGTGAATAGGAAGGTAGTGCTCAGTCTCTAGGCAACAGAAACAATCAAATTGTCAAGACACGTTCTAAGTAAGTAAGACACTGTTCAAAGGTATCTTAAAACACTTACTAATCTCGCCTCTCTCGTCAATAGGTTCTCCAAGAACATTCATAATACGTCCAAGTGTAGCTCTTCCAACCGGAACCTTAAAAAAAGTAACAAACAAATAAAATGATTAGTCATCCACATTCACGAAAATGATTTGAAACATTGAATTCCTTATAAATGAATATACTTTTCGAACAAAGAAGTGTATCTGCACAAAGTCAACACTGAATAAAGGCAATCTCGAGATGAAGCAATACACACCGTTAACGAATTCACAGATCTTGACCTATTAATTCCCTAATTCCGAGAATCGACGATCCAGATTCAAAGGATCTAAACAACGGAAAACAACTTACAGTGATAGGAGCGCCAGTGTTGAGAACGCGCCTACCACGAACAAGACCTTCAGTACCATCCATAGCAATAGTCCTAACAACATTCTGCCCCAAATGATGAGACACCTCAAGCACCAGCCTCGTCGGATGATCCTGCACCTCCAGTGACGTCATTATCGGCGGCAATCCTTCCTGATCTTCAAATCTCACATCCACTATAGCACCAATGACCTGGCAAACCTTCCCGATCGCACCTCTCCCACCGTAATCGTAAGTCTTCTTCGCCGCCTCATCTTTGCCTGGAGCAGCAGACGATGATGGCGCAGCCGGTGAAGAGGTCGAATATTCGGCGACGCGTCCGAGGATGTCTCCGAAAGGAGCTGCGCGGCGAGCTGGTGAAGGAGACGGGAACCTAGGGTTACGGCTCCCGAATCTGGCGGTAGATCTGCCGGAGGATGAACGGAGAAGTGATGATAAGACTCTCCGAGACGCCATTACTGTGTGTGAAATGCTAGGGTAACTACAGTACCTGAATCTATAAATCGAATGATTCTGTTTTAGGAAACCACCTGATTTATTGGGCTTGATTAATGGGTTTATTTGGGCCTAAATTATGCATTATCTGCTATCTGCAGAGAGAAAAAGAGTGAAGGACAAATAATATTCTCGATAGTATACTTGACATAATTTGGGGGATGACAAAAGAAAAGTTTAATATTATTTGGGAGGTCATCAAAAATTGATTGAATATCGTGCCAAGCAGTAGTAGCACATATAAGTTTGAAGAATCAAACGTTAGTAATTAGTAAATTTCAAATCTCTGAGCTAAAAATATTAGTATGTGCTTCACTGCTATCTTTACAAAAAAAAACAGAATTTCGTTTAGAGTCTTGAGTTTTCTGGCCACAAAATATCCAACTGCATACAACAAATTGTATATCTGTATACGTAATCTGTAAATATGCAAACATGGTATACTTCTTGAGATCACCATTCATTCATGTAAACATGGTATCGATATCAAACAAGTCTTATCTACCTTCATTCACATCGTATTCTACTCTTCCGTTTATGACTATTCGTCCTATTGGACCTAAAAATGATATAAACCCACCTTAGAACATCAGCATTGGTTGATTTAGAGAAAAGAATACTTCTTGATTATATTAATGATAACTAAGTTTAAATAAATTAAATAAATAAATTAAACAAAATAAATGAAGCTACACTAATAATAATATGCCAAATGGACAGTTTGCTGTAGAATCGTCTCTTTACAAATGATCGATTCTTCTCCTACTTCTTTTTTTTGTGTGTTCTCTCTCCTTTTTTGTTTTCTTAATTAGTTTTTTCAGCAAGAGACCCGGTGAAAAAGTCATTGATGCATATATTCTTATAAAATAGATCAACAAAGACTATGGGCTGGAACGCAAGAGTTTGAAATGCAGTCATATCAAACGATCTTGAAATTATGTGTAATTCATCTCTTGGCAAAGTCAAAATCTAGTTGATTGTAATCTCCTCCAGAATTCAGATATTTTACTCTAAAATCATATTGTAAATATAAAAATCATATTGTATATATAGTGTGTACAATATGAATATGTACAATTATGTAAAAAATAAGAGAATACAATGTACAAACAATGTTCAAATGTTTCCTTTTTTTCTAGCATAGTCAACCATAAAATTTCAAAAGCTACAAACTCAAAACCAAAAAATGACCACCAAAATAAGGTAAAAAGGTGGACTCGAACCTAAGGTTATGAGATAGTGATCATGAACATAGTCCTTTGTCGATTATGAACTTGAGGATTCAGATTTAAGATTATAGGAATATCAGATGATGGTAAACGAAAAAACCCACGAAATAAGTGGTGTGGCAAAAAGATAATTTTAAAGATGCATTGTCAGAAATTAACTATAGCATTTTGTTGAGCTAAGTTGGGAAATTAACTATAGCATTTTGTCGACTCTGTAACAGCAAACCTTATGCCTCCTTCCAAGTCACTTACTCAGCCTTCACCACATGTATAGCCCATGATTGCTCTCTTACTCTGATTCAACTGAATACTAGATGATATGCATGACCTATCATCAACTCACAACTTTTTTATTAGCAATTGCTTCTTTAACCAATTTTGAAAATGTCAGATGTTGTTGCCATATCTTTTTATTTTGCATATATATATACAGTTATTATCTTTATAGCGTAAATATATTAGTTAGAGATAAGTCCTATTAAAAACTCCTAATCCCATAAGGGTTACGACATATTATTATGAGTATATATAAACAAAACTATTGCTCATCGATCAATACAAGTTTCATATCTATTTTCCTTCTTTACGAGCCATCACAAACTTAAAAGCTTCAAAGAGTGCAAAAAGATGAATAATATCATACTTGTTCTTGCTATGATGATCCTCTTCTCAAGCAGTGTCGTCACAACAAGCGAAGTAGAGTCATCAACTAACCAAGAGCTCTTTCGATCGGGGTGGTTCCACCCTAGCTTTCACCCCAAGCCATATGTAAACCCTAGAAAAGCCTTCCCCGGGATCATTAGATGCTTGTCCGACAAAGAGGAGGTAAGTGCATGTTTTGATTATATCGTTAGGAGTTTTGACACCGGAGCCAAATGTTGCGACGCGGTCAATAAGATGATCCAAGATTGTGAGACCGTCTTTGGATCTTTTCGTAACTCCTTCTACACCGACTTTGTCAAGCTACACTGCTCCATTGTTTAAGCTCACCATTGATACTTGGCAACAACAAGAACTTCTTTACTTCTCTGCAGCATTATCCCATCATTATCAAGAACTCAAATCATACTTCTCTCTCCTTTTTTGTTTTCTTAATTAGTTTTTTCAGCAAGAGATCCGGTGAAAAAGTCATTGATGCAGATATTCTTATAAAATAGATCAACAAGGACTATGGGCTGGAGCGCAAGAGTTTGAAATGCAGTCATATCAAAAGATCTTGAAATTATGTGTAATTCATCTCTTAGCAAAGTCAAAATATAGCTGATTGTAATCTCCTCCAGAATTCAGATATTTTACTCTAAACTCATATTGTAAATATAAAAATCATATTGTATATATAGTGTGTACAATATGAATATGTACAATTATGTAAAAAAAAAGAGAATACAATGTAAAAACAATGTTCAAATGTTTCCTTTTTTCTAGCATAGTCAACCGTAAAATTTCAAAAGCTACAAACTCAAAACCAAAAAATGACCACCAAAATAAGGTAAAAAGGTGGACTCGAACCTAAGGTTATCTCTATAATATTATTTGAGAAGTCAGTTTTCTATGTGGCGCGCTCACGTTGACTCTTACACCGGTTGATTACTATGATACCCTTGATGAATATATTTAAATAGTATATTTAAATAATATTATTAATTTTATGTTTAGTTTCCTTTTTAAAACATTCCAAATAACTTTTATAATAAAAAAGGAAAAAATTATTAAATTAAAAACGAAAATATATGTTTATATAATATGATTTCATTAAAAAGGAAAGTTCACAAAATAGTAATATACTATCAAAATAGCAAAATAGTATTATTAATTTTGTATTTAGTTTGCTTTTTAAAAATTTCCAACTAAAATTTATAATAGAAAAAAAAATCTATAAATTTTAAAAGGAAAAATGAAAAACGAAAATATATGTTTATATAATATGATTTCATTAAAAGGGAAAATTAACAAAATAGTAACATCCATTAAAAATATTTTAAATAACATAAAATGTACTTTTTAATTAATAAAATACTTTCTTTATATCTGTATTTTCTTATATGAAAATATATATTTTTATATAATGTGATTTCATAACAAAAAAATTCACACATATAATTTTGATATTTTAAAAAAAAAATTACTTTTAAACATAATTTTAAGTAACATAAACAAGTATATGTTTTTATTAACTAAAATAGTTTTTAATTAAAATTATTTTATTTATTTTCATATATTTAGTTGACTATAGTATCTTTCAACTAAAGAAAAAAAAATATCTATAAATTAAATTTTACTTATATAATATGATTTCTCAAATACAACCACAATTTTTACTGCTTATTTTTAAAAGAAATTAAAATACTTTTTTAACAATAAACATCTTTTAATCAAACAATTACAAAATATTTTAAAATATCATACACTATATACTTTAATGACATAGATATGTTATATTCTATCATTATTTAAATTATATGTTTTTTAATTTTAATTTTTTTAAAAAAAATTTATGTTTGTGTAACTTAATATAACCATAATAAAAATACCAAAGCAAATCCGAGTTCTCATTTTTAAGATTATTTAAAATAATTTCAGTTTATCATTCAATAAATCTAAGATATAAAATTATTTAGAATTTATAAAATATTTTAGTTATTGTAAATATTGATATGTGTTCATGAATCTCCAAAAATATATGAGTTACTTAAGTATGTAACTCCTACTGATTATTGCTTTATTTTCTACTATATTTTAAAGAAACATATAACTCGATAAATATTATGAAAATACGTGCACATTTAAATGATAAATAATATTACTTTAATTTGATTTATTTTGTGAAATTTATATATATGCATGAGACTTCAAAGATTATCTTTATATCGATTGATGTAATTTGAAATCAAAATTATTTTATATTTCATTATAGGCATAATATATCTTAAGTTATAAATAACTTTACTAAAATATATTGACATTTGAGACAGCAAACAACCTAAAAGTAAATACTAAAATTAATCAAAATTTAATATATTTAGAATAAAAAATATTATAGTTGAATTCAGATAAAAGAATGTAATCTAATATACCCAAATAATAACAGTAAAATCGGCTATAAAATAATAAAATTGACTAGATATAATATTTCTAAAATAATATGTCTAACTAAAGTAAAATAATATTATTAATATAAATCATGTATGCAAATTATAAATTAATTGAAAATTAAAATTAAATAGTAAACATTTATTATATTATATTTACTTAATAAATATTTATACCCGTGCATGAGCACGGGAAAATCACCTAGTGAAATAGTGATCATGAACATAGTCCTTTGTTGATTATGAACTTGAGGATTCAGATTTAAGATTATAGGAATATCAGATGATGGTAAACAACAAAACCAACAAAATAAGTGGTGTGGCAAAAAAAAAAATTTAGAGATGCATTGTTAGAAATTAACTATAGCATTTTGTCGACTCTGTAACAGCAAACCTTATGCCTCCTTCCAAGTCACTTACTCAGCCTTCACCACATGTATAGCACATGACTGCTCTCTTACGTACTCTGATTCAATTGAATACTAGATGATATGCATGACCTATCATCAACTCGCAACTTTTTTATTAGCAATTGCATCTTTAACCAATTTTGAAAATGTCAGATGTTGTTGCCAAGTACGTTTCGTGCAAAGATCTGGCCTCAACAACTCCGCACAAACGACTCGCCTTGTGGTCCATGTAGGTTGATACTCACCGTTTCCATATATTCAGGCTTATCTCCATTTATTCCTTCTTAAAAATAGTTATATAATCTCTCACTCCAGGTCTGTCTTCATGTACATCTCTTTGTTATGAAAATTATAATAGGTTCAATGATGTTGGAGTTCATGGTGGTCCCTGCAGCTAAAGAGTTGGCTCTAAAGTAAAGATTCATCTGGCAAAGGCACATCTGTTCATATGTAAGGATCATTGGGTGAATGATTGTTGTTTCTTAGAAGAGAAATGAGAAATTATGCAGCCATACTCAGTCAGCCTGCCTTAGGTATATCACAATTTTGTTATGGGATTTTCATTATTTTGTAGAGATTTTCTATAGATTTAGAGAAATTTCCTCTATTTTCATGTTCTGTGGTTATTAGAATAATGGCTGGAGACAGTGGCAGATCTACTTGAGTCTATAGGGTGTCAAGTGACCCTTAAATTCCTATAAATAAAAGTTTGTTCACAAAAACAATGAAAAGTCTATAGCTCTGTTGGGAAAAGTTATCTCTTGACACCTTATACCCGAGTTCGTCCCCTACCAATGACACCCTTAATTATTTTTGACACCTCTTAAATGTACTCCTGGATCCGCCACTGGCTGGAGAATTCACAAAATGATCTTTAGAGTTTCTGATGACTAGGTTGCGTGTTTAACAGGTAAAAGGAGAATAAAGATCTTTGGAATCAACCTGATAGCCGAGTATGTGCTGATTGTTCCGCTCCTGATCCTAAATGGGCGTAAGTTCATCACCCCCCCTCCTCTTCGTTTTGTGGTTTCAACGTTTTTGCTATTGAAACCTGCAAACTTTTCTAAACCATTTGATATCTAATCAGCTTGATATTTGAAATCACTACTTTTCTTAATCATCACCAAAAGCTACTAATACTTGTGCTTGTGTCTTCTTTCTTTTGTTTTAATCAGTTGGTGTCTTCTTTCTCATCTTTCTAAGATCAGGAAATAACGGAGTCTTCATTTGCTTAAACTGTTGTGGTTTGCACTAAAGCGTTGGCACTCATATCTCAAAGGTGATATAAATGTTGTGGTGTAGCTTCTATTATGTTTGCTGTCTCTTATTTTTTATTATCTACATAGTTTTTGGTTATTATACATGAAATGCTTCTGCTAATTTTATTTACGAAGCTTTTGTACCTGAAGGAAGCTCTAAGCCTGGACCTGATGTTAGTCATGACCAACGTATGAAATTCATTAGGTACCTATTCTAAAAGAACTTATGACAGGACATATATATATCATTCTTTCTAGTTGAGTTACTCAATCTTTGTTTAGGTCCAAATATGAATTCCAAGAGTTTCTAAAACCAAGCTTGCCGATTACATCAGGGAAAGCTTGCTCAACAAAGAAACCATCATTTCTTAAATCAAGTCATTCTATAAAATTCATGGATAGTTTTTCTGCAAATTCGTCATGAAATAAGATAGTAATGTCTCAAACATGCAAATATTTTTTTTCTCACACCCCATGAGTAAAGTTACAAAGCCGTCACACCTTAATTGTCTCTACAATTTCTTAAATTACTATGCATTTTTTTAATATAGACTTGCAATAGTTTCCCTATTTCAAAGTTTTTCTTTTTGCTAACTAACCAGGTTATTTTAAAAGCCATTTTCGGCTAAGTACTTTATCCAAGGTCCAAGGAGAACTGTTTCTATTATATAATAGTTTAAAAAGAGTTGAAGTTATTTTATAATGGTTGAAACAAAATGCAGAACATGTTACTTATATGAAAAACCATAGAGCAATAAACTGGCAGGAATGACACATACATTGCCTTGGCCTTCGTTTTTTCAAATGCATTTTTGGTAAAATAGATTTTAAAACATTACACACTCAAATAGCACGTCCTCTCTTTTCCTCACATTTCATACTAAGCTTTGACTTTATCACCTACAACAACACTTTATACGGTTTTGCCATCATCAACAACAATACATGAAACTTTGTTTCTTAAATTACAACTATACATGCACTTGTCCAAAAAAGTTATACGAGCAAAAAGTTAAATAAATGCAAAAATTGATTCAAAAACAAATTAAATTAAATTAAAACTTATACGAGGGGAAAAGTCTCTAGTATATTTAAATTCCATATCTGTTGCCTTAGTTTTTAGATATAAGAGTATACTAGGATAAGACCTGCGTCTTGCGCAGGGTGAATATATGTAATTAAAATATAAAATTTTAATATTCACAAATTTAAAATTTACATATGATTGTTTTTGTATGTATTTGAAATTTTAGAATTTTGGAATTTTTATATAATTATCTATACGTATGATCAAAAACAACTTTAATTAGAAATGTAAATCAGATCTTAGAATTTAATGGATCTGATTTCATA
>CAKOAT010381821.1:44407-59485 GCA_932364175.1 Eruca vesicaria subsp. sativa
TTGTTTATTCACAATTAGGGTAAATAAATCAAAATAATCAATCTTATATATTGTATATGATATATAATTAAATTTAAATGATATAAACATAGTAATATAGCACACTTTTAATATGGATATTTATTAAATGAGGTTTCTACTCATATGATTTTATGATTATTTGCATATTTGTGTAACAAAACTTTACACCAACGATTTTTTTTAATGTGAGATGTTTAGTAGTTTCAATAATTTATAATCATTTTAAAAAAAACAATGACATATTTCAAAATTAAAATATTAACTTTTCAATATATGTTCAAACCAATGTAACTTTGGCATGATCTGATCAGGACAATTTTTAGCATGTGCACAATGGTTCATTGAAAAGTTATCTACCTCTAAATAGTTTGAGACCGCGTTGAATATGATTCTATGGATTACGACATTTTGAAGTTTTTTGGGTATATATCAGAAGTTAATTGGAAAAGGGGAAATTTAAACGTAGTGTGGGTGTTATTATTATACACGCTAAACAACAAAACTATGGGTTTGATGTGAAGTGCAAATCGCTGGGTTCGTTGTGTGGTGTTTAAGCTTTTACGTTTATCATTACGTGAATAAACCGGTCGATGACGTAAAGTAAAAAAGGTTAGCCTATAAAAAGGTTAACAATTTCATGCCAAATATTAACTTTACACCAATGATTTATAAATTATCGTTATGATTGTTTTAATTTAAGTATTTTCCATTTTACATATACACTTCCATAAATTAAAAGGAATGAAGTTATTATAGTTAATATATGCAAATCGTTATCAAATCGTATATTTTCCTTTTCTTCCATTACATGCGTGCGATATATATAAATATATAAACTATGTTACATGCGTTATATGCATCTTTAATTATTTTTCCCTAGCAAATTTCAATTGAACCTAAAGCCGCCACGTCAGTTTAANTATAAATATATAAACTATGTTACATGCGTTATATGCATCTTTAATTATTTTTCCCTAGCAAATTTCAATTGAACCTAAAGCCGCCACGTCAGTTTAATTGATATGCTAATTGATTGACAACTAAGCAAGGTTACTTTTTAATTAATACAAACTTGAGGTTACATCTTTTCAAATGTTTCTCAATTAATATATAGGGGATATATTGAAGGTTCATAAGGGGAGTCACACAGTTTTCTAGATGAACAGTAATGAACTTCTCTCTGCAAAAATTCTTTCTGGTGACCCCCAAAAGGGGGAAGTTCACCACATGTCGGAAGAGGATTGGTTCAGATTATTTAAAAAAAAAAAAAATCTGACAAAAAAGAAAAAAAAATATTACGAAGATGAACCCAAAAGGGATTCATGTACATGCTCTAAGAGTTTAAATATTAGTCAACTTGGTATGTTCGAAAAGGTGGTTACTGATATAATTAGATGCTATTCAATTAAAAAAAAAAACTGACCAAAAAAATGCAGTTATAAATAATTGTTGGACTACACATATTTCAATTGGCCATGTAATGCTTCCGGCGGATATCAAAGAATACGTTATTTAGGCCTAAGTAAGCCCATTAGCGAAGCCCAAAGACCATAGAAGTTTCCGACAACAGAACCAATCGATCTAACAGATTCAGGTTCTGTACTTACCCTAGCATTTTCCTCTTTCACAACACACAGTAATGGCGTCTCGGAGAGTCTTATCATCGCTTCTCCGTTCATCCTCCGGCAGATCTACCGCCAGATTCGGGAGCCATAACCCTAGGCTCCCGTCTTCTTCGCCAGCTCGCCACGCAGCTCCTTTCGGAGACCTCCTCGGACGCGTCGCCGAATATTCGACCTCTTCACCGGCTGCGCCATCATCGTCTGCCGCTACAGGTAAGGATGAGGCAGCGAAGAAGACTTACGATTACGGTGGGAAAGGAGCGATCGGGAAGGTTTGCCAGGTCATCGGTGCTATTGTGGATGTGAGATTCGAAGATCAGGAAGGATTGCCTCCGATAATGACGTCACTGGAGGTGCAGGATCATCCGACGAGGCTGGTGCTTGAGGTGTCTCATCATTTGGGGCAGAATGTTGTTAGGACTATTGCTATGGATGGTACTGAAGGTCTTGTTCGTGGTAGGCGCGTTCTCAACACTGGTGCTCCTATCACCGTAAGTTAGTTTTCCGTTGTTTAGATCCTTTGAATAGGGTTTGTATAGATATGTGTTTATTGCTTCATCTCGTGATTGCCTTTATTCACTGTTGACTTTGTTAAGATACACTTCTTTGTTCGAAAAGTGTATTCATTTACAAGGAACTCAATGTTTCAAGTCATTCTGTGAAAGTGAATGACTAATCATTTTATTTGTTCCGACTTGTTTTAAGGTCCCTGTTGGAAGAGCTACACTTGGACGTATCATGAATGTTCTTGGAGAACCTATTGACGAGAGAGGCGAGATTAGTAAGTGTGTTCTGACTTACCTTTAATCAGTGACTTATTTTCTGAGAACGTGTCATGACGATGTGATTTTTTTTGTTTGCGTAGAGACTGAGCACTACCTACCTATTCACAGAGATGCTCCAGCTTTAGTTGATCTAGCCACTGGGCAAGAGATCCTTGCCACTGGTATTAAGGTAGATTTTGGACTCTAGCTCCGCTTTGTTCGGTTGTTCCCATCGGTTACACGTGTTTGTCTTTGCTAAAGTTTGTTGCGTTCTTTCCAGGTTGTTGACTTGCTTGCTCCTTACCAAAGAGGAGGAAAGATTGGACTCTTTGGCGGTGCTGGTGTTGGGAAAACAGTGCTCATTATGGAACTGATTAACAATGTCGCAAAAGCTCATGGTTTGTATTATCATGGCTTCCCTAAGTAGTTTGCACAATGGTACTTGAGATTTAGTTTATTAACATGTGCTTCTTCGGATGAACAGGTGGTTTCTCCGTGTTTGCTGGTGTGGGAGAAAGAACTCGTGAAGGCAATGACTTGTACAGAGAAATGATTGAGAGTGGTGTCATCAAGCTAGGCGAGAAGCAGGTTTGAAAATAATTTGGATTAGTATCCTGGCAAATGGCATTTGATTATTCTTTGTTGCTGAATTCTCTTTGTTTTCCCTTTCTGACAGTCTGAGAGCAAATGTGCTCTTGTGTACGGACAAATGAACGAGCCTCCGGGTGCCCGTGCCCGTGTTGGACTTACTGGTTTGACTGTTGCCGAGTATTTCCGTGATGCCGAAGGTCAAGATGTGTTGCTTTTCATTGACAACATTTTCCGTTTCACTCAGGTGAGCTATGTTGTTTGCTCTATATCTCAGTACATGTGTGCCATCATATACTGATGAGTAACTATAAATTTAACTCCGGTGCACACTCTTGTGTAGGCCAACTCCGAAGTGTCTGCTCTGCTTGGTCGTATCCCATCTGCTGTGGGTTACCAGCCAACTCTAGCTTCCGATCTTGGTGCTCTTCAAGAGAGAATTACAACCACCAAGAAAGGTTCCATCACCTCAGTCCAAGCCATCTATGTCCCTGCTGATGATTTGACAGATCCTGCTCCTGCCACAACCTTTGCTCACTTGGATGCCACAACTGTGCTCTCGAGACAGGTGTGAATTTGTCGCCTTCTGATGCTTTTTTTAAACATATTTTTTTTCTGTAATGCTTTGCTTACTAAGATGATATCTCAATACTTTTCTCATTCGCATGTATAGATTTCCGAGCTCGGTATCTATCCAGCTGTGGATCCTCTGGATTCAACATCCCGTATGCTCTCCCCTCACATTCTGGGTGAGGAGCACTACAACACTGCTCGTGGTGTGCAGAAAGTGCTACAGAACTACAAGAATTTGCAAGATATCATTGCCATTTTGGGTATGGATGAGCTAAGTGAAGATGACAAGCTGACTGTTGCTCGTGCCCGTAAGATCCAGAGATTCTTGAGTCAGCCATTCCACGTTGCTGAGATCTTCACGGGTGCCCCTGGAAAATACGTTGACCTTAAGGAAAACATCAACAGTTTCCAGGTACTTATATATGCCCATATGACTTTCTTCTTTGCTACATCTTTGTTTTGCTATATATATGAAATCATTTGAGTTGTGAATTGTTGTTGTAGGGTTTACTCGATGGTAAGTACGATGATCTTCCTGAACAATCCTTTTACATGGTTGGTGGAATTGACGAGGTGGTTGCGAAAGCAGAGAAGATCTCCAAGGAGTCTGCAGCTTAAGGGTTTTGATTCATCTCTTACGGATGCTTTCTTCCCATTTTCTTTTGTTGACAATAACGAAAAAAAACCAATGTTTTAGGCGGTGCTGCAACTGCATTGCGATTCCATCATTTGTGTGAGATTTACGAGATGATGCTGAACATATTCTTCATTTACTGTTAAATTTTTGGTTCTTTACTTGTTGAAATAAAGGTTTTAAAGTCTTGCAGATTCTTGTTGCAATGTATGATTATGATTGTTGATCTTATTCTCTTACTTGAATCTTAGTCTCTTACTCTGTGTTCAGAGAATGGTGCAAGTCATCTAATCATCATCGTTATTTGAAACTTTCTGAAAAGTGTAACACTATATTGAATGAAATATTGTAAAATGATCTAACAACGTAACACATAAAAAGCTTCTTCCACAGCATTCTCTTATGCTCATATGTACAAACCAACACATGAACCAGAAGCTAGTTTTGGTGCATTGGACTCAGACCACTCTCCATTAGAAGCTTAAGCTACCTTCTTTCAATAATGCTTTGTAATCTCTCGGTACATCATCAACACGATCAATAACATCCAACGCTTTCTCCTTATCGATACCAAAATCAAGAAGTGGAAAACCAGAAGAAAACCTCTTCACGGCAGCTGATTTGCTTCTTCTCACTCCACGGAAATACTCACTGCTTTTACTCAAAGGGTCACACTTCCTAACACGCGAGTACTCAGAATCAAAATCATGGCTCTTGCTAACA
Source organism: Eruca vesicaria subsp. sativa (assembly GCA_932364175.1). Lineage (NCBI taxonomy): Eukaryota > Viridiplantae > Streptophyta > Magnoliopsida > Brassicales > Brassicaceae > Eruca > Eruca vesicaria. The sequence goes on from CAKOAT010381821.1 coordinate 49,333, forward strand.
CAATGAGTCCTCTTCCTTTTGCTTGCCTCATCTAACAACTTTTGTTCCTCATCTGTTACTAATGGGACACTAAGTGGTTCAGATATCAGTTGCTGGATCGTAGACTTCATAGGAGAAAGCCTAGGACCTCTTCGAGCGTCCCTCTTTACTCTTGCAACCAAATGTTGTAACCAAATGATCTGTCCAAGAATGTAGACCTCTGTCTTCTCTTTACTAGCGTGATAGAGTGTTTCGATGCGTAGTATATCTCCACCACTAGTCTTATTAGTGAAGTCGGTCCTGAAAGATTAAAACAACAAAATCATTTTTAAAAAAAAGGCATGTAAACAGAGCAGTTGCAGTGTCTCACTTCCTTCACCACTCACCCTGAATTTGCCCACTCTCCAACCCAACCAAAACCATGATGAGCTCTGCAATGAACCCATTCAACAATCTTTTTAGCCATAAAAGAAAATAGAATATTAAGTCAGGGTAACGAAAGAAGGGTCAGGCTTTTTTTACTTGGTTGTGTTGGCTGCAATAGGGACAAGCCAATGCAGTGTCTTCTCCATCTCGTCCTTAATTTGTGTAACCGAAAGCTGTCACGAGAGAAACATAAATTACGCCACCTTGTTTATTAGTGAGACTGGTCAAAAATAACACATCCTTTCCTTCGGTTTTGTAGATCAAACAAGAAGATATTACCTCTTTATCGACATTGAAGGACTTAATCTTGGAACGAAGAGCGAGTTTTATACCAGGTGGCAAGCTTTGGTATAAGGAATCCCTTGCATTTGAAGTTATAGTGCTTGCACGGGCGACCTATACCCATCAAACACATACACATTAGAATACACTTAGAACCAACAAAAACCAAATGAACAAGTGGTACGTTTATGAGTACTCACAAGTGTATCGATCTGCACAATTATATTTGCATAATGTAAAGCAAGACCAGCAGGTCCCAATCTTCTATCATGATCTGTTGCTCCTTTCTTCTTCGCTGGTTGATTATCTAAGCAAATAATTTGTTGTAAGAAGAATTTAGCTTTCAGCATAAAAAGTTAATTATTGAAGATCAATTGACAAGAGAAAACAGAATGTGTTCTGAAATGGAAAAGTGGTCAAGAGAACATTCTAAAGCTTAGATAGATGCTGAATAGCACATGGTGGAAAGTACAAAAAGGAGGAACTTACATACCGGCACCACCAAATATATTATGAATCTCTAGCAACAAGAAATGTACAATGTCTACTAGTTTCTCCATCACCTGTGTTCACACATAACAATAATCTAGTTTCAGTTTTGCAAGACTTTTCTACCAAGAGAGCTAGCTGTGGTTGTATTTTAAGTTTGTGAAATGAATTTTAAATGACAAAAGAAGCAAAGTAGCACCTCTTCGTGACCTCTTGACCACAAGGACTTTTTCTTTAGGTTTTTCACTACCTTTCTCTGGGATTTAAGCTCCGTTTTTAAGATTGCAAGGCCATCACCTATGTTTAAACAGAGAGGACTGTTAAGAAAACAAACCAAATAAATCAGGCAAGTAGGTTTTGATGGTTTACCTCTACTGTTGCTAGCTGAGTTCTCTTCTTCTCGGCGCTTTTGCTCAAAGTCTTTCTCCAGTCTATCCAATACTTGGAGTTCTTGGTATAGTTCCTGAACCCAAAAGAGATATGTCTGAGTGACATCATGACATCTTTATATCACACATCTTTACAGCTACTAAAGAAGATAACACACATCTATTAGCAAGAATGACTCTAAATGATTTTTTAGAGTTTCTAATTTGAGAAAGTATCCACTCACAGAAGTATACTGCACTAGAAGCAGCAGCTGGTCAACAAGTAAGACTGCATCGTCATGCAACTGTCTTTGAGGGGTTAACTCTTTGATGATCCTGAGAACCAAAAAAAAAGAAGCTAATTAAACAAAACTACAAACACAAAGATGAACATAATCTCATTCACTAAGATTCTGTATAACATTACTTGTCAAAGTAGCGCTGTAGATTATGCCACTGGAAGTCTTTAGATCGGTTTCCAAACCGAACCACTTCTCCTGAGAAAACTTGCAGCTCCTGCCTGCAAACATAAACAAAGTTAACTATCTAGCAATGTTTTAACAATATAACAAGTTAACCATCTTGAATTTTCACCTCTTGTCAGCAGCAACAAGTCTAAAGAGTTCATCAACATCATTCGAGACAAGATTCTTAACACCTTCGGAATGAAGGACAGTTTCTCTCAAGTGCGTGATGTTCTTCTTGGAAAGTGATTCCATAAGATTTGAGCTTTTGACAATTGTGTTTGCTACTTCAAAGGCTAAAATCCCAAGTTCATTGCCTTTAGTGGCAACACCAGAAGTAAAACCACCACTGCTAAGATCAGTCATGCTACTCCCAAGAGTATCCAAAACATCCTTTGCTTTACCTAACCCCGCTCTACCTACCTCTGTAACCTGCCACCAACAACATAGCAAATTTTGGATTTGTTTGTTCTCAAAGACACTAAAAACAACACACTTTGCAAAAACTAACCTTTGAAACAGCAGTTTGAGTAGCTTTTGAAGGCCGAAGTTTCTGTGATGAAGGTAACCTCGGAATCCCATCATAGATATCTTCACCTTCTCTTTCTCGGAAAGAGAATACATCTTTCAACTGTGTTGGTGGTTCTTTAGCAACGTCTTTAACCATAGAGTGTCTTGTACCAGGAGGACCCATCAAACAGTTTTGACCAGGTGGTTGTTGTTGGTACCCAAAATCATGATCTCGGCCATCATCAGCCACACTTGAACCTGAATACTCACTGCCAAAATTGATTCCAAGGCTCTTGGAACAAAAACTACCCATAACTCCTCTCCAATAAAAAGAACCTCAAGCTAAAGCTGTCCGAAAGATCATGCCACCGAGACTTTGATTAAAAACTCAGCGAGGGTAATTAAATAACCTATCAAAAAGAACAAAGTACATAAAAAAGTCAAATCAAAGAGTCAAAGGAACCTAAATCATGTCCGAAAAAGAGTTCACGACATTTGGAGCAATGGTAATAGATTGGCACCATAAGTTGAAGTCTGAAAATAGATAAAGCCTTTTAAGACTTTAGGTCAAACACTGTGCAAGCCATCCTATCTTCTTCCCTCTCTCTCCATAGACTTAAGCAAGAAAGATCGGATTTTTACCAGATGAAGGCGAAGAAGAACTTACCCAGAAGACGTGGTGGGGACTTTTGGTAAAGTTGAGAGCTTGGGATTCACGACAGAGAAACAGTGAAAGGACAAAAAAGAAGACAAAAGCAAGAAGTAGAAGGAACACGAGAAGAATAAATGTTAGAAAAGGAAGAAAGTCAAGGGCAAAGGAGAGTAGTAGTAGTATGAATGAATGAAGGAAAGAAATAAAAATGAAAAAATGATTTTCCATTCAACAACAAAAATGAAAAGAGATTGGACCACCATTAAATCCAAAGAAAAGTCAAAAAAAACTTTCCCTTTAATCTCTCAAAGTTTAAAAAAAAAAGAACAGTCACAAGCGGTGATTAGATGGATTGGTCAAAGCTTCTTCTATTACCACAACGACATTGACTCTCTCTTACCCTATCATGACATTCGGTAAAATAAAGTAAAAAACGAATCTTTTAGTTTTCAATATACCGTCAAAGTAAAAACCGCAGTCTTTGCCTTTTTTCTTTCTCACCTCCACGAAGAAGAAAACCAAAACTGCGGAAAGGTCTGGAGTTTTTTTCAAAGGGATTTTACTAGTATTAAACTACTCCTAAGGCATGTGAAGATCATCTCTATCTAAGAAAATGATTAACAAACATTAATCACCGATGAATAATAGTCTCATATTATTGCTGGAGTCATGGCACAACGATTTTGAACAAAAAAAGCTTGTGAATGTGTTACGTTTGCTCATTTTATAAAAAAAGCTTCTTCTAATATCATCATTCATTCATGTTTGGTACAATGTGGTCGAGTGATAATGTGAAGGGGCTGAGACGGTAACATATTTCAGATTCGATGCGAAACTAAATCATATTGTTCTCGGACATCGAAATCATATTGTTCTCGGACATCGACAAATTCATACTTTTGGATCCATTTGCATATCATCTTATAAAGAACTGGGACATTAACATGTTTTAGGTTCCATCTACTTACTATATGAAACTAAATCATATTGTTTCTGAACACCTACACAGATATCGATCCATATTTTTAGATCCATTTGCATATCCGAAAAGAAGATCTATCTATGGATTGCACTTCTAGTTAGGAATTAGTCTGAGCCATTTCATAAGTTTGAGATACCTTCAGCTAATCAAAATAAAAAATTTAAAAAATATCATCACTCATCATATTCTTTTTCATGTGAGGGAACATTCGTTCTTGGGTACAGTTCGAATATTTTTTTAATATATAAAATTTGTGTAACTACAGAAGACATGAATTTATCGTGGGAACTCTTTAAACTGTTCCACTTCACACGGTTTGTTGAGTTGAAGTTTTAAGTTTTGCTCTGAATGTAATAATGTTGGGCCGGATCCGTTTGCGTCGGGTCGGGTCAGCTGCGGGTGGTCTGATCCGGATAGCCTGTGGCTCAGAATTCTTTAACAAAAAAAAAAAAAAACTTTCACTCAAAAACCGTAAGTAGAAGTCTCAAAAGTCACAAACAGACAGAGAGCCATGGCCATGGCTTATGCTATGGACTTATCTCCTCCAACGTCCTTCTTCTTATCCCCAACTTCTTCTTCTCTTCGTCGTCTCTCCTCCCTTCCCGTCTCCACCTTCAACCGCCACTCTAACAGGAGGCTACAGATACTTTGCCAGGCCACAGCGGGAACTCAGCCTCAGAGCAATAACCTCTCTGACACTGGCTCCAAACTAGCCGCGCGTTCTGGCCAAGACCGTCTTTTGAAGGTTAGATAATAAACCTCTGCTTCTATCTATGTGGCAAGGTTTAGGATTTAAAAATGTGATTTTTTTTGAAAAATTGTAGGTTCCAATTTCGAGGATAAGGAATTTTAGTATAATAGCACATATAGATCATGGGAAGTCTACGTTGGCGGATAAGTTGCTTCAGGTGACTGGTACTGTTCAGAACAGAGATATGAAGGAACAGTTTCTTGATAACATGGATTTAGAAAGAGAACGAGGCATCACCATCAAGCTTCAGGTTCTTTCTTTTGGTTGCACAATTATTCTCTAACTAAGATTGAGAATAAAAGCTTCTGAATTTGTAACCTTTTTTTGTGTTTTAGGCAGCTCGTATGCGTTATGTTTATGAGGATACACCTTATTGCCTCAACTTGATTGATACTCCAGGTCATGTTGACTTCTCTTACGAGGTACTTCAATCTTTTAATTCATTTGTTCTCTTTCCATCATAGGTTTTATTGTCTGCGGATACGTTTTAAGGTTTAACTTTTAAAGTTAAGTTCATTTTGTCATCGGTTAAAAGTTTACTTGGAACCTAAAACAGTCAATATTTGCTTTTTTGTTAATAGGTTTCTAGATCTCTTGCCGCATGCGAGGGTGCTCTTCTTGTTGTGGATGCATCGCAGGTGATTTTTTTCTTTTCCTTGACAGGGAAACCTGGAGTTTGTAGTACTCTTGGTGAATATGTTGCAGTCTTTTAACTTTTCTTAAAAATGTGATTTAGGGTGTGGAAGCGCAAACACTGGCCAACGTTTATCTGGCTCTAGAAAACAACCTCGAAATCATTCCTGTAAGTAGAGATCTTATGGTTCATCTTGTTTTCTTCTTCTTGATTTTCTCAAGTATGTGTGGTACATATCATCATTCGTTCCTTCATTTCGTCACTATTTGTAGACTATTTAGTGATCTTAGTGCCCTATTTAATTACAGAAGTCAGAGTCCGCAATAAGTTAGCTTTCAAACAGGCCAAACATGTCTTAAAAATAGCTAGCATCACTTCACCAGTTCATAGATGAAGAAAAGAATAGCTAGTCTAGGATAAAAAGATGATGTCATTTAACGTTTGGTAATTTCTTGAATCTGATTTATGACAATTCATGGAAAGTGATGTTTCTTTCCTGTCCAACAATCTGGCGTTGTATACCAGAGTTGTAAGAAAACGAACTCTACTTCTTCCTTGCAGGTTGTGAATAAGATTGACCTTCCAGGCGCTGAGCCAGAGCAAGTTCTCAGAGAGATTGAGGAGGTTAGTGATTCTCTTCATTGTGTAGCCCATGTTATGATGTTCGTTGGTAATAGCAATCATGCAATAAAGCCAGTTACAATATGAATAGTATTCCTTCTTTGGTGTAGACTAAAAATCTTCTCAGTCTTTTATGTTGCTGTCGTCAAAATGTTATCAAGAGATTTAACTAAGCTTCTGTTACAGATTGTCTTAGATATTCAGTGTACTTACTTTATGCCTTTTTAGCATTGCTTTGTGATATTTTGATCCAAATATTTTCTCGTTACTGCTATTTCCAGAGACATCAGCCTTTGCGTGAATACTATTTGCTAATGCTGGTTTTGTAGGTTATTGGGTTAGACTGTAGCAAAGCAATTCTCTGCTCGGCAAAGGTTAGAATGTTAAAATCATTTTGCTATTCTGCTACATAAAGATTAAAGACGTCTAACTCTGTATCCATTCAATTACATTTTTGGGGGCATACATATTTGATTGATACAGGAAGGAATTGGTATAACGGAGATATTGAATGCAATTGTTCAAAGGATACCTCCACCTCCCGAAACAGCAGAAAAACCCTTCAGAGCTTTAATTTTTGACAGGTCTGCACTTGTTTTTTTTAATCCATGATTACTTTTACCTTTTCTACTAAAAACCACATTATGAAGACCTGCTCATTGATGATTGTACTGCTCATTGGCTTGTCTAGTCAGTTCCTGTTAAGCACTTTTTGTGTTTGATTAGTTGCCAAATATATAATGTTTACATGTTAACTACTAATACTATTCTTCCACAATACATGTGTTTACAGTTATTATGATCCATATCGTGGTGTCATCGTATACTTCCGAGTTATCGATGGGAAAGTAAAGAAAGGCGACAGGATTCTATTCATGGCAAGCGGAAAGGTTTTTACTTCTCTCTCTACTACTACTCTGGTCTGGATGTCTTTCCATTGGCTATAACTGAGAACGCCTATCTTCTAAAAATGCTTTCTCATGTTCTCAAATTTCCATCAATTCCAGGACTATTTCGCAGATGAAATCGGTGTTCTATCTCCAAATCAAATTCAGGTGGATGAGTTATATGCGGGTGAGGTAGTGTACTCTTTTGCACATATCACTTTCATGTGCTTTAGTTTCCGTTTTTAGTTAAAATATGGTTTTTCAGCAGAAACTTTGGTATTACAAAATGAAGATGTCAGTTTTCTTTGGCTGTTCTGTGGTTTCGTTCCAAGTTCCAACACATGTTAATAGAGAAACTATAAACATTTGTATATGGAAGGATTTCCTTATGTTTTCCTTGTAGCAGATGGAGCTCTGCTTAATAACAATTTGAATGCAAAAAAATGTTTTTTTTGCTCTTCTTGTTTGGCTATGTTTCTTTGCTCAAGTTCTACTAACTACAATGAACACTATGAAGCATTCCTTTGCACATATTTTGAATGATAAATGTTATTAACTACAGGTGGGCTACATTTCTGCGTCTATAAGATCGGTTGCAGATGCCAGGGTAGGAGATACAATAACAAATTTTAGCAGAAAGGCAGAAAGCTCTTTACCCGGTTACGAGGAAGCTACCCCTATGGTGTTCTGTGGCCTGTTTCCAGTTGACGCTGACCAGTACTGAGTTTTCTTTTTGTTCATTTTCCGACTTTTGTTTCAATACTTGTAATTTTTTTTAACATTTCGTCTGATGACAGGTTTCCGGATCTTCGAGATGCGTTGGAAAAACTGCAGCTCAATGATGCCGCATTGAAGGTATTATAAGCAAAGTGTAACTACAGAAAATAAGAATTTACATATGGGGTGTGTTCTCAACTTGGTTGTTATTCCTGCAGTTTGAGCCCGAGACTTCAAGTGCCATGGGTTTTGGTTTTAGATGCGGTTTCTTGGGTCTTCTCCACATGGAAATTGTGCAGGTCAGACATGTTCCGCTCATAAGTTTTTTGTTTGATTATTTGCTACATTAGTAACCGAAATAAGTTGACGGAAGCCCTCAAAGTGAAAATATAGCATACTTTGATACTTATACTCTCTAGTTCATCTTCTTTGCAGGAAAGGCTAGAGAGAGAATACAACTTAAATCTCATTACCACTGCTCCAAGTGTTGTATATAAAGTGCACACTGTAAATGGTGATATTGTAATTTCCTCTTGATCCTACACTTTTGAATATTGTGTATGTCTTTCTTGATATCTAGAGCCTTACTACCATTTAAATTGATGTTTGTTCAGACTATGTGCTCAAACCCATCTCTCCTTCCACAACCTGGGCTAAGAAAATCAGTCGAAGAACCATACGTTAAGGTTACGTTTTGCTGATATTTTCACATGACACGTTTCGTAGAATTACATATCCTAACTGCAAAATGGTATCATACAGATTGAGTTGCTTACACCGAAGGACTACATCGGTGCGCTTATGGAGCTTGCTCAAGATAGGAGAGGGGAGTTCAAAGAAATGAAATATATAGCTGAGAATAGAGCTTCTCTCCTCTATGAGTTACCCCTTGCAGAGGTGAGGTTTTGCCTTTGAACAGTTCATTTAGTCCCAATGAAAGGTTTAGGTATGTCTCTCTTGATTATGTTAACCGATCTTCTCATTATTGGCTCCCTTCTATTTTTTGCAGATGGTGGGAGATTTCTTTGATCAATTGAAGTCTAGGACCAAGGGATATGCCAGCATGGAATACTCAGTTATTGGGTTAGTTACACTAAATTTTAGTGATGCATGTCTTAAGTTTTAGCTTAACTTGGAATCTCGCAGCCTATTTCAAGGATGGATATTTATATCATTTTCTTAGTAATTAAATGTAACAAGTGATGTAAAATTTAGCAGATCTATGTTTCCCTTGCGCTTTTTATGTCTTTCTTAGCATCTCTAATTCTCTATTGTATACGTATGCAGGTACAGGGAAAGCGATCTGATAAAACTCGATATTCTGATTAATGCTGAATTGGTGGAACCTTTGTCAACCATTGTACATAGAGACAAGGTTGGTTATCAAAAGCTTATTAATCTGAAATTTGTGAACTTAGCGATTCCACACATATCTAAGTGTAAATAAAGATTTAATAAACTGTTTGTTTGAAGCTCTTTTTGTTAAGCTTCGTACCTCTCCAAGTATGTAGCATTGAGTTAAGAAAGAGTCCTGTCCTCACAGTACTGTGGTATCATTTTAAACTATGTTTCCAGGCATATTCCGTTGGGAGAGCTTTGACTCAAAAACTCAAAGAGCTTATTCCGAGACAGATGTTTAAAGTGCCCATCCAGGTATTTACATTTATAAACTTTTGCAAATAATCTCGTTACTGAATAACTGATAGTTTTCTATGGGTTCTTGGAGATTTTTATTCTTGAGGGGGGCCTTAGGCACATCAGAATGATTGGATCTTAGATCTTCCTCTTTTGAACTTATTAAATTTTATTTGATCCTGATTGGTTATCTGAAGATGCCCCGTAGTATATACAAACCGTGGAAGCTGTTTTGACATACACATTAACGTGTGCAGGCTTGTATAGGATCAAAAGTGATTGCTAGTGAAGCGCTCTCAGCAATCAGAAAGGATGTTTTGGCCAAATGTTACGGTAATTACACATTCCCATGCCTCTTTTAATGTGTGTTGTTCCCCACACAGCCATCTCTGAACTTGTTACTATGATTCATTCAGGTGGAGATATTTCTCGGAAGAAGAAGCTTCTTAAGAAACAGGTACTTTTCTTTTTCCTGCTATGATAAATGATTTTTACTCCTATTTATTTTATAAAATTTGATGTGAATATTTGTATATACAGGCGGCAGGTAAGAAGAGAATGAAAGCCATAGGTCGAGTTGATGTACCTCAAGAAGCTTTTATGGCCGTTCTGAAACTTGAAAAAGAGGTTTTGTAACACTTTTTAAGTCACTCGATTAAAGATCCATCACATTATAATATTTCTTTTGATCCCTTTTGTAGCAATGTGCAAAGTATTTTCACTTAATGCAATCTTGCTTGCGTTCACCTTAACATG
>CAKOAT010381821.1:59585-103043 GCA_932364175.1 Eruca vesicaria subsp. sativa
TTTTTTTTTTTTTTTTTTTTTTTTTTTTTTTTTTTTTTTTTTTTTTTTTTTTTTTTGAACGATTGGGTTTGTATTTTATATTCAATAATATTACCAAATTGATCTCTTACCCAAACAAAAAAGGTTTTTAAGTTTGAGAATTGATATTCTGAGTAAAATAAAAAAACAGAACGCCTACTATACCAAGCAAGGCTACAAAACTTCCAAGTCAATGATGTAAATTTGTTTAAAAAGAAAATGCGACAAAGGCTGCTTCAAGGTTAGTTGTCAGCTGGTGGTGCTCCATTCTCGAGTGGAGGTGAGATTCCCCATTTGCCTTCTGTTTCCGATGGTTCAACCACATGAACAGCTCCATTATTGAGCCCTACTGCAAACTGGTTTGTCTCCGATGGATGAGCTGCTATCACTAGAGGATATACTCTTGAGCTGCAGCAAAACCACACACATTTTTCATCACTAGCTCACATGTTATTAGTTATGTAAATGAACTAAAACAAAACCAATACTCTACCTTGGGTTTGGAGGCAAGTAAGCAGTTGGGTTTATCCGACATCTCAATCTGAGGTTGGAAGCTGTGAGGACATCGACACTACCATTTTCAAAGCTCACAAAAATCGACTGGCTATCACATGAATATGTAGCTGACGTGATTGGTCCTGTTGCTTCCCGTCGAAACCACTGTTTCATTGAAAGTAAATATTAATCCATTAATAGTGAGTCTAGTTTCATTCTAAGTTTTATTATTAAGTACCTGCATCAACCAATCCAGTTTTTGAGCATCATAAGTGGCTATCTGCGTCTCATGGACAACCAACAGATGAATCTGATCCAGATGGAACTGCACACGGGTATCTGCAACAGCCGGTAATGATCTTCCATGTTGAACTTGCAAATACTTACTACTTTGCTTCTCCCATCCATCCATGCTCCAAACGCACAACTACAGACCCCCAAAAACGTAAGCAAGTTTTATTACAGTGATGCGCATTGAGAAGCCAATATTCACAACACAATTACTCTTTACCTGTGAATCAGCACCCGACGAAACAAGAATGTTCAGAGCCTGTGAGAAAGCAAGACCTGTTATCCTCTTCTGATGACCATTCAACTTGGTTTTCACCTAGCATAAAAATCATTCAGCTCAGTCGTTGTAAGTTCATGACTTATACCACCCAAAAGTAACTCTCATAATTTCATTCCAGATAATACCTCGTCAGTGCGAACGTTGTAGATCTGGATCGATGAATCCTCCATGCCAATGGCAATGATATTATTGTCCAAAGGATGAAACGCAAGGAATGTTGCTGCAGGCGGCGGAGGCATGAACGTCGTCATAGTCTACATGTTATTAGATAATACATCATTAGAGCATGAAACTTTTACAAATCCATCTTTAATTATTTCAAACTATCAAAACGCTACGGTGGTGCAGATTTGCAACCAGATACTTCCATAGATTTTCATGACATAAGAAAGTTCTCTGAACTTTTTCGAAAACAAAGGAAGATTCGGTTAGTCACCTTGAATGTCATCATGTTGAACAAGGAGATTTTTCCCCCTGACGCTGACATAACGTAGGAGTCATTCTTTGACAGGGCAAAACAAGGAATAGCCTCTTCAGGGTTTGAATCACTCGTCTCATTTGTCATCATCATAATCCCACTTGGAGGTTGCCATAATACTGGTTGTGCACTAGCCGTTGCCTAGAAGAAAATAAATGAAAGCTATAATTTGCGAAGTGATCATAACCACAGACAACAAATTACAAGGAAACTAAATCAAGGAGGCAAGCAGACCTTTCCAGCCAGATTGTGATCGTTTTTCTGCCATTTCCACAACTTGTGCACTGCATTAGATGCCAAGGCCAATACTCCAGATCCAGAATTTGTGTAAATTAATTTGGAAATCTGAAACTCCCACCACATAAAACATGAGTCAGCCATTCCCGCAAGGTACATAACAAATAAGAACATTAGTTACTACAAGATATATCTAATTCACGTAACAAGATTATAACTTTTTAATTGTAAATGTTGACCATTTCGTTATGTGGAGATGGTATCTAGGCTGCGTATAGAAGTATAATATATTACCTTCGTCACTGCCACATTGTCGGCGAGCCTCAAGGAGCAGCACTGAGATGGCTCTGTAATCTCTGTAACTTTGCAGGTTCTAGATCTTTCACCCAAATCATCAGCGATTCTGGGCTTCCCATCCACTAGAGTTCGCACTTCATTGTTCTGAATAATTCAAACTGTTTAGTGATACAATACATACTCAGTAGACAACAAGGATACCATCCAGTTTCAGACTTCGACTGACCTCCATAGCTGAAAAAGAGGAAGCTCGATCTGCCATAGTTATTCCTGCATTTGCACTTGAGGAACCAAAACCACCACCTGCAGGAACCTGCACACCAGATTGTATAAATAAATTGGTTATAAAGTCCACAGAGATAATATCAAAAAATAATATACCTTCATGACCGGGGTAAACGAGCGATTTTCTGCTGTTCTCAACAGCCTAATTCCATCATCAGTCGCGAGGATTCTAACACCATGGTCATTGGTTGAGACAGCTAAAAGTATTCCTTCCCTATTAAATCTAACACAAGGAGAAGCCTGCAGTTTTTTCACGAGCAATTAGGTGCTGCAAGAGAAGTAGTAGAGATAGCAAGAGGCCATGATCATTGAGTAATATTACCGGTAAGCCACCATCTGCATGAATAGTTGTCAAAGGATTTGTGTTGTCCATGTCCCAAATTTTGATAGTCGACTCATCACCAGCAGCTAAGAATCTATTCCTGGTTGTGTCAAATTGCACAATCCCTGCAGCCCGTTGTCCCAGGCCGAGATATGTTCTCTTTATGGAGCCTTCACTTTCATTCCACTCAACTAAAAATGACTCTCCTTCTTTGTTTGTACCACATGAAAACAACCTGTTGCATTTTAATCAATTGCCCAAATATCAAAGCATAAGATAACAGTCAACATTTATGAAATGCTGACACAATTTGAGAAAGTTGGATGAACCTTGTTCCGTCACTGCTGTATGCCATTCTTGTGGAAGACTGGCCAGGTGCATCATAGTCAACTCTTGAACCCACATTGTCATACAACCAAGCTTTTATTTTTCCATCAGTTGCTGTTGAGAAGACAAACTGTATAGGATCTAGAATACATTAGTGAAAATTTCTTTCATAGGGGGCTCTAGTCCCAAAAGTAAAATCTATACACACCACATTCAGTCAGGCGACAATTATATCCAAGGGTATTTGATGTGATGACAGATAATGAATCATAGCAACCATATGAGACTGATTGTAAGTTACAACAACCACAAAAAAACAACACTTGTTACCTGAATATTTTCCTTGAAGTGAGGACAAACAGAGAACACAGGAGCTTCGTGACCCTCAAAAGTAAACAGTTTATCGCCGGTAACAGCATCCCAAACCTTTGGATTGTTAAAGTTCATGTAAGTCATGCCCAACCATTAACGTGCCAATAGCGCATAGATAGTCAGAAAGACAAACCTTTATGGTTCGGTCATCGCCACAAGTAACAACAGATAGTTGTTTGTTAGGAAATGAAAAGGCAAGATGGCTAACACTTCCTGTGTGAGCTTCAATCTGTAATCAGAGGAAAGAGGAAACCAAATTGTAAAGTTATGTTGAACATACGGACAGCTAGTACCAACTACCGTGACTGATATGATTGAAAGGAAGAATTGGTAAAACGAACCTCCAGATGATTTCGTATGTCACTGCCCCCATTAAAGCCATAGATATGCACAATGCTTTTTGAGTATGCCACGCCTGAAATATAAAAACAATGTGCACGTTTCCGATGTTTAAATACTGTTCCTATTCTGTGATACAATTTAATCACGAGATTTATCCATTGCTCTTAGAGAAAATAAATTGCTGGAGAACAGTTGGCATGTACCAAAGAGAGTTCCATCAGGACTCCATGCCACATGATTTACCGAAGCTGTCACATCAGCGTTCAAAGATGCCTGTCCACGATTCAAAAGAATTAAAGCACTTCTTCCTAGACAGTATGGGAAAATATCAAAAGGGTGAGAGGCAAACCTGCAGTTCTTTCGTACACGCATCAAGCTTCCAGACATCAAAACCCTTCTCCGTAATCCTTTGACGAGCACCCAGGTCCCACAAGAAAACATCACCACCAATTGTACCAACTGACATGATAACATATATTCTCAATATCCTTAATTGATAAAATAAAGGCAAATACAGCATCTGCACGTATGGCTTCATAGGACATACCCAATAGTAAAATTTGCTGAATTGGATGGAAGTCCATGCTCATGACAGGTGAACCCTGAGCAAGAGTTGTAACAACCACCTTGGGCAAGTCATCAGGTGATAATGTATTATGTCCATGGGGATGGGGATGGCCAGCATATGTCACTGGCAAAATATTTACTGGAATATTACCCCCCTGAAAAAAACCATTGAAAACCAACAGATATTAACCACCTAGAGGAAAGGAATGCTTGGACTGAAAAAGCTATCTGTCAAGCTCTTCTGCCACATTTATCATCATCCGCATCTTACAAGTATAAAGCCTAAAATCGAAAATCGTACTTCTCTCTAAAGAGAACAGCTGAGACATATACAACAACTCTCAGCTACTTTAACAGATAGATTAGGTATTGATGAGTACCTCCTCCGAGGTTCCATACGGTCTTGACCTCTTCGAAACATGGTTAGAATCAGCAGTTTGATATTCCATAGGAATAGGACCTGAAGGAGTCTGAGGGCGCTTTAAGATAGCTCCTAACACAGAGTTTCAAGTCAAATAAATGGATTTAAAAAGTGAGATAAAGGTAAAATAATAAGATAATATAGCATCGAAGGTCTATTTCTGATGATCAAGTATCCTATATTGTTCTCATGAATGGAAGCTATGACAACTTTCAGAAATATAACACAAAGCATTCACAATAAATAGATAACCTGTGTTGTTTGGAGAACCCAAGCCTATAGGACCTGAAGATGCAGCAGCAGGATGAGGCACGACAGATGGGTTAGGCATCCATCCTGAAAGATTAGCTGGAAGTCCACCTGGTCCTGGTGCAGGCTGGAACAGCTGTCCAAAAACATGTGGAAACATTTCAGCATAGAAAAACATATTTCCGGTAACGGCAAGCATAATCGTTCGGCACTTACACCATGAGCTGATAATGGATGAAACCCTGCCATCTTAGGAACACCACCACCCATTAAATGATTTGTACCAGGGGACGCAGCTCGAGCACCATTCGGTTGGTTCGGTTGGTTGCATGTATGGTCCAGAAAGAGAGATCTGATGTCAGGATTTGGCCTCGGGTTCTTACATAGCTGATGCTGCCAGTTTAAACTACAAAAAAAAAGAGAAACCCCCAAGGTTTTAGTCATATATACAAATGTGATTAGACTAAAAAAAGACTCAACAGAAAGTTTCCAAGCACCTTTGGTTAATTAGAGTCCTCAACCTTGAGCTTTTCAAAACAGGAAACTGAAGTTTGTCACGGAAAAGAGGATTAGCCTCAATCAGCTTCTTTAATTCACCAAACATTACACCCCTTGCCGACTTTGTATCCCCGTACTTGGAGAGCTGCTCATTAGCTCTGATGTGACAATAAATGATTTAACAATCTATATAAGCAGAAACAATGTTTCTAAGGGTCAAACAGTTATGCAAACCTAAAGTCATCCAATGTCAAAAGTAAGGTGATTTCCTTGAAGAGATCTTCATTGAAACCTGCAAACACCTTGAGATCCTTGACTAAAATGTCCACGGCTTTTGCACGATCACGCCTACAAAAAGAGGGATTAAAAGCAGTGAGACACACACACACAAACCACAGAACCATATAGATATATACTCAAAGAGAGAGAGGATAATGAAGCTTACTTATCTAAAGCTTCGAGATACTTTTGCTTCCGGATTTCAAAGAAGATTTTCATAGAGTATCTGTTATCCTCAAGCTTGGAGAAACCAGAGAGATACTTCTCCACTTCGTCCCACTCACCATTAGTCACCAGCTCCTCAAAGTAACGCATGTTGAAGTAATAACCAGACTCCAATTCCAATCTGTTTGGTTTATTTCACAACATTGAAATCATAATTAATTAATTAGTTTCTCAATTCCCAATTTGGATTATTCAAAATTTGGGGGTTTTATATTAAAAAAAGAAAAGGACCTGTGAACGGTATCTTTGTATTTCTCTTCATCGAGAAACTGGAGAATCAGGAACACAAGCTCCCTGCTGAGAGAAGTCATTACTGCAAAATTAAAAAAAAACGAGATCAAAAACACATGCATTAAATGAGATCTGCACAATACCAGACAACCAAATCTTCCGACACAAAAACAAAAAAAAATAAAAAACCCTTGAGAAAATTAATTAATTGAATTAAGTCGTAGAACCTAAGGAAACAAACGTAATACAGAAGAAAAAAATATAATAAATCAGAGAGAGCGAGGTGAAGAAGATAGTCAAAGGAGTAACCTGTGTAGATTATAGGTTTTCGCAGATCGAAGAATCTGGGAACGAGAGCGAGACAGAGAAAGATAGAGAGAGAGAGAGAGAGGGTTTCGTCTCTTTTCTTTTTGGCTAGGATTTGCTTTTGAGCACTTGTGGGTGACGATTTAATATTTATAGAGAGAGATATGGAAAAAAGTAATTTTAATTATAAAGTTGAAAGGAAAGAGAGAGAGAGAGAGAGAGAGAGAGAGAGAAAAAAGGAGATTAGGGATTTTGAATCGTAGAAGAGACTCTCGAAACTGACAATGCGAGCATCAGTGGAAACAAACCTATAAGCAGGGTATGATAAGTTAGTCTGCTTATATCAATATAAGGATATGATAAGTCAATCTACTTATCACCTAATTCCAGTCGTCTTGAATTGTGCACGCCGACAAAATAGGACAAAAGTGAAAAAATAATTGTTATGGGTCTAAAATGACGGTGGTAGTTAATTGGGCTTTTCTATTGATTCGAGATATCTATTATTTAATGAACTTTAGGAATTCATACAGCCCAAATTAACATAAATACCGGAGCAGGCCCAATAAAGGCCCATAAGAAACGCGGTCTAATCTGAGCCATAACAGTTATCTCGAGTTCATCGGAGTCAGACTCTCTCAGGTGTCTGTCCGAGCTTCCGACCACCTTCTTCCTCCTCTACTTCTCATTCGCGTGGCCTTTAAGGAACAAAAGCTAAGTCTGTCTACCTGTCCTAGCTCCTCTTCTTATCTATGGTATTCAATAAGCTTCTGGTTTCGTCTCCAATTTGCTTTGTCTTGATCTCAAATGTTAGGGTTTTAGAAACTTCAGGCTTGATCAAATGTTAGCTAAAAAATATAACTGAAAAATGCGACATTTCGAAATTGATTTTATCTGCTTGTGTTTTCTTTAAGATCATAGCATTGATGTGGATTACATTTGTGATTATATAAACGTCTATGTTGTATGTATTTGATTACAGGCACCTGGGAGGGGGATTCTTGGCTTGGAAGGAAAGTAACAGACTAACTCCATCTTTGAGATCACTCAGCACCCAAGCTGCGTTCACTTCCATCACTCCACAACCACCACCACCTCCTCCGCCTCCGGAAAAGACTCATTTCGGTGGTCTCAAGGATGAAGAGACCTCCATTTACACCAACCTCTTTCTCAAAGGAGCCATGAAGAGAGGTGATTGGCATAGGACCAAAGATTTGGTACTCAAAGGTACTGATTGGATTGTTAATGAGATGAAAAGATCCGGTCTTCGTGGACGCGGTGGTGCTGTATCCCTTCTGGTCTTAAGTGGTCTTTCATGCCTAAAGACTCTGATGGACGTCCTTCTTATTTGGTTGTCAACGCTGATGAGAGTGAGCCTGGGACTTGTAAAGATAGGGAGATCATGCGTCATGACCATTCACAAGCTGTTGGAAGGGTGTTTGATTGCTGGTGTGGGGATGAGAGCTAGTGCGGCTTATATTTACATCAGGGGTTAGTATGTGAATGAGCGTTTGAATCTGGAGAAGGTGAGGAGAGAAGCTTATGCAGCTGGACTTTTGGGGAAGAATGCTTGTGGTTCTGGTTATGATTTCGATGTTTATATCCACTTTGGCGCTGGCGGGTACATTTGTGGTGAAGTTGAAAACCTTGAAGGGAAGCAAGGGAAGCCTAGGTTGAAACCTCCTTTCCCTGCTAATGCTGGTTTATATAGTTGTCCCACAACGGTTACTGTACAAGCGTGGGCCTGAGTGGTTTTCTAGTTTTGGTAGGAAGTATAATTCAGGGACAAAGCTGTTTTGTATATCCGGGCATGTGAACTAGCCGTGTACGGTTGAAGAGGAGATGAGTATACCTCTCAAGGAACTTATTGAGAGGCACTGTGGAGGTGTTAGGGGTGGTTGGGACAATCTACTTGCTATCATTCCTGGAGGCTCCTCTGTTCCTTTGATTCCTAAGAATGTATGTGAGGATGTGCTGATGGATTTTGATGCGCTCTCAGTCAGGGCTAGGAACTGCAGCGGTGATTGTGATGGATAAATCAACCGATGTTGTTGATGCAATTGCAAGGCTTTCTTACTTCTACAAGCATGAAAGCTGTGGGCAGTGCACTCCTTGCAGGGAAGGGACAGGTTGGCTTTGGATGATCATGGAGAGGATGAAAGTTGGGAATGCAAAGCTGGAAGAGATTGATATGCTTCAGGAGGTGACCAAACAGATCGAAGGACACACGATCTAAGCGTTGGGGATGCAGCTGCGTAGCCTGTGCAAGGTTTGATAAGGCATTTTAGGCCGGAGCTTGAGTGAAGGATCAGGGAACGTGCTGAAAGGGAGTTGCTACAGGCTGCTGCTTAAAAGCCATTGTTAACAGAGGTTTGCATCTCTAAATTTCTTGTTGCAAACTTAAAAGCAAGATGTAGTCTATTGTTTCGATAAAAAAGGTAGAGGTTTGAATGTCAGTACTCTGCTGTCCTATATAGTTTATTTGGTACTTCATAGTCATGTGCTTTTGTTTTTGAAGGGAATTTGCTATTATTCTCCATGGAAATAAAAATCTGAAGAACACTTTTTTTTTGTAACAAAAAATCTGAAGAACACTATTAGAGTTTTGTAGATGCAAAACTACTTTAGAAGAAGGTATAATGTATTCGTGTTAAATGGTAAATGTAAAACTTTATTCAAGTTGTATCAGAAAGAGCTCTATTTGCTATTTGTCTTACTCTACTTTCTTCATTGTTTGATTGTTTTCTTATAACAATATGAGAGCACATTATTGGGAACCAACCAAACAAAACATTTTCATGTTTGAAATGAAAATACTCCTTTTTGGGTTTTAGTAGTTTACATTCAGTATAAACTAATAATCGTTGGTTCTTTTTTTGGCTTTGTGTGGAAAATATCTTGAGTCTTTAGGGTATGAATCATCGTGATTGGACGCAATCGCTACTGCTAGAATCTAAATCTAATGCGCATCTTTTACATTCAAACCAGAAGTTAACCAACACCTAGAAAATTCGAGGAGAGGGAGAAAGATAAATGTACAAGAGACCTGTGAATTGGTGGGACAAGTAGGGAAGGGGACCGGTCTGATCCGATCTTTTTTCTTGGGAGGATAAGACGTCAACATCTTCCCTATCTTCTTTGTCCACTTTTCATTTTCTTTCATATTCTAATAACATTACTGAGATCCAAAAGTTCAAAAAGAATAAACTACACTCTTCTTCACTTAATAAAATCTACTATGTAATTTAACGATCGTCCATTTTTAAAATGGTTGACTTAATCTGGTCGAAAACATAATTACTTGGTATATTATATCATTTGGTTAAGACAAGAACCATAAGGAATTTTTGGTCTGCTTTCATTTAGCTTAGAGGTCCAATTCACATTAAAGCTTTACTGGTTGGCCCATGTTAAAAAAAAAAAATCCAAAATAATGTACATAAACACACACAAAAAAGAGAAAAATTCTTATAATAGACATAATTTTTTTTGTCACAAATATAGATTTTAAAAATAAAAATGATTGAAATATACTTAAATGTTTTATAAAAAATATATACACTTATATCTTTTGATTAACTTTCTTTTTGTTAATTTTTTTAAAAATTAAAAAAATAAAATTTTAAAAATTTTAAATGTTTTTTGGTCCTTTTAGCTTTGAACTCTAATTTTGTGATTAAAACTTTTTTAAAAATTTATTTTTATCTCTCCCAATAAAAAGAAGAGAAAATAAGGTAAGAAAATATATAATAAAGTATATAAACAAAAGCAGAGCTGTGAAAACTGTTGCCATCAATGGTGTGTGAGAGCTTATAGTTATCACTGTTTCTTTTCTTGATAAAGAATCACTGTTTCTTTTAACAATGGCGTTTTGACCTCTCTCCTTCTCTCTCTTTTCCTTCTGAGTTTTCTCTCTCCTTCAACTTGTCTCAATCCCTAATCTTCTCTTTCGTTTCAAAGTTGCAATCTTTTTTCTTCTTCTGCTCTGCCTCTTCGTCCTGAACTCATCTCTCTCTTCGCTTCTCTGTTTTTACTTCCCCCTAATAGACTACGAAAAAGATATCATCTTGTAGGGTTTATCGCCCTTATTTTTAGGGACTTGGATTCTACAGAATTAGAGATTCCCTTTTCGATTACCCTCCGAGATTCTCTCTAGCTAGATTTTGATTTCAAGATTAGTTTATACTTTGGGAAGATCTGACTTCTCTGTTGTTGATACTCTGAGTAGTTCCTGGTTTGTGCCACGCTAAAGGTTCAAACTTTACAGAAATTAGGGTGAATTCTATCGGCAATAATGACTGTTGTGGAGGAAGTTAGTGATGGGTCTGTGTGGAGTAGGGAAGATGATATAGCCTTTGAGAGAGCTCTTGCTAGTTATACAGATGAATCTGAGGAAAAATGGGAGAAGATTGCTGCTGATGTTCCGGGGAAAAGTGTTGAGCAGATTAAAGAACATTACGAGGTTTTAGTTGAGGATGTTAATAGGATTGAATCAGGATGTGTGCCACTTCCTGCGTATGGTTCTCCTGAAAGATCAAATGGATATGATGGTGATGGTGATGGAGGAAGTAATACTAAGAAAGGAGGAAACAGTCATGCTGCAGGTGAGGCTAATCAGGGGAGTAAAGCAAAGGCGGATCAAGAACGGAGGAAGGGTATTGCCTGGACTGAGGATGAGCACAGGTGTGTGATCTTTGTTTAGTTTATGATGCTAATCTATAGTTTTCTTTTTTGAGTTACGTTTATTGGTGTATTTATTCTATGTGTCTTCTTTGTGTTCAAGAACATTAATCTTATCACTCTAGTGACAGTTTTAGGTACCCTTGGATGTCAATAATTTTTGTGAATCTTTAGGAAGTTAAAGTTCTGCGAATAAGTAAGACCTTAAGTGGAACTCTTAGGCTAATGGTCTCCCCTATTTAGGAAGTGAATGATTTGATTTGTTTAGTTATCAGGGGGGTTTACTCAAGGTAACTAACTCTAGAGAATGCTTTGAAGAAAAAAACTATAAGTTTATGAAATTCTTATGAGTTCTTAATAGTTTCAAAAGGCTATGATTTTGTTTATTGATATTGTAACTTCACATGGGACAAAGAAATCTGTTCTCGTAGAAATTCTTATTACTTGCATGTCTTTTGCTGCTAAGCTGATATATAATTTACATCCTCCATGTTAGAGATGATGGGGAGATGCTATGTAACCCCTGAGACCATTTTGACTAATAGTCTTTCTCATCTTGCAATGGTTTCATTCCCGGACCATTTTGGTTATGCAATGATTCTTATGGACTAATAATAAGTCTTTGTTCCTCTTCTGTGTTTGCAGGTTATTTCTTCTTGGTTTGGATAAGTACGGGAAAGGTGATTGGCGTAGCATTTCTCGTAACTTTGTGGTAACAAGAACACCGACTCAAGTCGCTAGCCATGCTCAAAAGTATTTCATCCGTCTAAACTCAATGAACAAAGAGAGGAGACGAACAAGCATACACGACATCACTAGTGTTGGTGACGCAGATGTCTCAACGCCACAAGGACCGATCACTGGTCAGAACAACAACAATAACAACACTGGTTCTCCTACTGTTGCTGGAGGAGGAAACAAATCAGCCAAGCAAGCCGCCTCACAACCACCACCGGGACCTCCTATGTACGGAACACCCAGCATAGGTCAACCAGTAGGTGGACCATTGGTCTCAGCAGTTGGAACACCTGTGAACCTCTCAGCTCCACCTCACATGGCTTTTGCTGCTCCAGTCCCTGGCTCAGTGGCTCCTCGTGCACCGGGTCAGATGACGTACACCATGCCGCGGACACCAACAGCTCATAGGTAACGTCGAGAATATACCTGTGTGATGGGTAGTGCTCTCTAAGTTTTAGGTGTAAGAAAAATGTGTAAAGGACTTGGTGAATATTCAAGCTTGTTCCTTGAGTGAATTTTTCTGTTACTTAGTTTGTGGGGATTTTTCTTAATAAGATCATGTGGTTAGATTCAGACTCGAGAAGCAAAAAGTTAACTTTCTTTTTTGTACTTTAACACAATAAAGCCTATGTGCCGAGATTTGAAACAAGATGCAAAGCTACATATTTTTATATGGTTTAACAACCGCGAAACTTCGTTGTGTTATTGTGTAATGTTTCGGTTTGGTTCAACCGGAGACCGTTGTGTTAATATAAGTGAACAGTCTTTCTCTTTCAATGATAGTGTTGTGAAAACGATACATGTACATGAGCTTTGGGGTAGTAGGAAGATAACGAGCTTAGGATTAATCTGTCTAATTGATTGTCTGCCACTCGAATTTGGAGATGTTAAAGGAAACAAAGAAAGCAACTCTGGCTCTGTATACCCTGGTTTAGACCTCGGTGATGGATGTAAGTTAAAGAATCTTTCTCTAATAGCTTTCTCCTCTTGGTCGATGTTTGTTGTACAACTCTCTGGTTCTGCTTTATCCCCTTCTATCAATGACAAGTCAGAGAACAATGACGAAGGGGTGGCCACTGGACTTGTTAAAAGGTTGTTAATACCAAGTTTAGATGATGGTGTCATACCAGTGGGATTAAAGCTTAGAGGAGGTTTGACCATTTCAAGCTTTGGCCTCATACATTGCCTTCTCTCGTGGAGCTTAGAAGTCTCCCTCTTTTGCGTTGCGGTTTTTATCACTGTTGCTTCTGGTACTGCTGTGGCATTGTTGTTCTCTGATGAACCTGTTAAGCGCTGCACGATTTCTCTGAAAGTGTTGGTATCAGTTTGGACAAATGTAGTGATGGGATTGCAGGTTGCAACATTGTGCCTTTCTTGCTTATTCATATGTAAGTTTTTTTTTGTGACTAAAGAGGCTTTTGGTTTACACCTGTTTCCTTTTGGCCTTTGACCTGTGACAAAAAGAAGAGGTATTCGTGTACTCAGACAGTCAGACCTGAATTTTCTTGTTACTTGTTGTATACTCAAAAATCTATATCAAAGTTTGGTGCTGTTACTAATTGTAGGAATGAAAATGAATAGGGTCTTGTAATGTCTTAAACCTGTCTTGTTTTGTCATCTTTCTGGTGTGGTTGTTAATCTATGAATCCTATAATAAACACAGGAAATGATTTTTTTTTTAAAAGGACCAATGACATACCTGAAAAGCAAGCCGGGGCAGCAAGTAAAAGCAAATGCAGGTTTCTGAACCCAAATCAAAAGCTTTAAACAGAAGAAGACAACAAAAGTGAGAGAGAAACTTAAAGAAGGTATAAAGACTGTTGTTGTTGGTGTAATGGTCATAGCTCAGAACTTGTTCATGTACCTGAAAAGAGAAGAGGGAAAACAGTAAAAACATATGAGGAAAGAGGACAAGTAAAAGTCTCTTTTACCCCGTCGTCATGTTAGAGCAACCAAACAACCGTTTTTGTTTTTTAATAGTCTGTCTCTGTTTGAATGAATGTATGATGAGATGTTTAAACTCATTCTTAACTGACTCTGTTTTGTTATTCTTTTGTGGATACTTTGTTGACTCCTTACATTATTATGTGGCCATAAGAACATTAATTAGCATGGTCTAATACAGAAGTCACCAGATGAATATATGAAATTTTACTAACCGGTTCAGAACTCGACTTTATTGCAATCAAACATGAACATTTAACATAACAATACGAAAAGTTGCACATCGGACAACCAACTAGCAAAAACGGTTTAGTTGTGGTTCAACTCAAAAACAAGAGTTGATAACTCTATGGGGCACATTATGTCTTTTTCTTACACCCAAAGGCACATTGCACATGTAAGGCACAATATTGAGTGTCCAATGGGAGAAGAAGTCTAAATTGCCCTTTATGAGAAGGAGGAGAAACTCGGCCGGTTTAGAGTTGGTTTGTTTTAAGTGATTTGGTTTGCCTGGTTTTGGTACTGGTTTAGATTCCTTTTCTATGGGAGCATTTTGTCTTATGTTTGGAGGCAAAAAGCATCTCCAAAGCTTGGCCATTGGATAGAAGAAGCTATTTTATAATTGTGTGGCTGTGATTTAAAGTTTTTTTAGTTTTGTTTCGAGAAGGACGTGTCTTTGTCTACATTTATTGCCTGTGTTGGGGTTTTGGGAGCTAAGAAGATTCAGAGCTGTTGTGGATAGCGTAAGCAATTTGTTTTTTTTGTCTTGTTAAACTGAAAACAATATGTTCTTTGTCTGTCGTTACTGGTGAAGTTTTGTTCTTTCTCTGTTTATACAAAAGTTTGTGTTTTTATGTGTTTACACTAAAAGTGTTGGTCTTTCTCTATTGGGAGGTTTCTCTGGTTTGTCGATAGGTTAAGAAAATGTTAAGTTTCTACTAAAGTTTTGATCTTTTCTGTGTTTATAGTGAAAGTTTATGTCTTTCTCTGTTTTGCTATCTCCTCTGTTTAGTCTGAGTTTCAAAAACAGAGTTTTTGTCTCCGTCTGTTAGTGAGAGCTTTGGTCTCTTTGTTTGTGAAAAAAATTTGTTCTTTCTCTTTTGTTACTGCTAAAGTTTTGTTCTTTCTCTGTTACTGCTAAAGTTTTGTTCTTTCTCTGTTACAGCTAAAGTGTAGTTCTTTCTCTGTTTTGCTGTTTCTCTGGTTTGTGGATGGGGTAAGAAAATGTCTAGTTTCTACTAAAGTTTTGAT
Organism: Eruca vesicaria subsp. sativa; assembly: GCA_932364175.1. Lineage (NCBI taxonomy): Eukaryota > Viridiplantae > Streptophyta > Magnoliopsida > Brassicales > Brassicaceae > Eruca > Eruca vesicaria. The sequence goes on from CAKOAT010381821.1 coordinate 74,719, forward strand.
CTTTCTATGTTTAGAGTGAAAGTTTATGTCTTTCTCTGTTTTGCTATCTCCTCTGTTTAGTCTGAGTTACAAAGATAGAGTTTTTGTCTACGTTTGTTAGTGAAAGCTTTGTTCTCTTTGTTTGTGAAAGATTTTGTTTTTCTCTGTTAGTCTGAGTTTAAAACTTTTTAATTTTCTGCTGCGTTATGTTTATTTCAGGAGGTTTAATGGAGGAGCATTGCATGGTTATGTTCGCCGTGCTTGTTCGTGGAGTTCGGGGAGTTCGTCTTGGAGGTGGCCGTGAGAGTTCGAGGAGTCGAGAGTGTGAAGAAGACGAAATTGGAGAAAGTAGAAATTAGGGTTCTTGTCTGTCGCGTATGAAGAACAGACAAGAAGAGGAAACAGATTTGGACTTTACAATAGAAGAGAACCAGAAAAAGATTAAACCAATAGAAGTCGGTTTGGTATAGGAAAACTTCTAACCAGAAGTTGGTTTGGGTTAATGGGAAGGGAGGGCTTATGAGTCTTTACACTAGAAGAAAGGTTGTCACATGTAGAATGTGGCCTATGATGCAATATGAAAGACAAAATGTGCCTTAGAGAGTAAAAAATTCCAAAAACAAACCCTTGTTTATAGTTGTTTTGATCTTTCAGTAGTTACCTGTATAGAAGAGACCAAACATTATATCGCTCACTAGGCAATTTATATTTCCAGAAAAATCATTGGTAAAACTTATATTTATTTTACTTACGGTTGAAAAGAAAGTAGTATGTATATAATTCTTTAAGATGTTGGTAACAGTATGTTTTCTTAGTTTTATAGTGCATCTATTTCACCAGTCGAACTGAAAATGAGATTATTTTTTTAAAGTAAACGGATTATATCAGCCTTTATCAGGTAAGTCTCCCATGATAGTCACTGAATCCTCTTGAATGAAACGAGCTAAAATTAAGAGTATTGCTTGCAGGAAGTCATGGGAAGGGAGTCCACTGGGTTATCATCATCCAACACACGAAAAAATCCTTAAATGTATATTTATTAAAAGGTAAAAAAAAAAAGTCAATTGGCCCAATATCCTAAAATAATAGTAATATTAGCTATATGCCTTTTCAATAAATTTATAGGTACCAGATAGGGCTGTTCAATATGGTAATACCGAACCGTACCGAACCGAACCGAACCGAAATAGAGAATATGGTTTGGGTTTGGTATATACCATATAAACCGAATGGATATGATTTTATAAAAACCGTAGGATTTGGATATGGTTAGGTTTATAACCGATTAAACCGAATAAACCGAACAAACCGATTAAAGAAAAAATATATAAATATATACATTATATAACCATTTATTTTCTTGGAATAGTCTTTTTAAAAAAAAAAATTCCTTGTGAAGATATATCTTAATAATTTTTTTTTTCAATTATTATCTAAATTTGATTTGATTTTGCATGTTGTAATAAATTGTGAAATTAGATTGTACCATGTAATTTATTTGGAAGAACAAAGAGAAAATAAGAAAAAATGTACAAAACTGAATCATTGGTCGTTTTGTTTGTTGTTAATTTCACATTTTTATATTTATGAACACCTAGTAATATTTTAATAAATGATAGTTTTGACAATATGTTTTTTTTTTAATTCATATAATATGAAACCAAATCAAATAATAATGTTATTTGGTATAAAACCGAATAAACCGAAAACCGGTAGTATAAATACCGAACCAAACCAAATTAAATATGGTTCCAATATGGTAGCTAATTTTTATAAACCGAATAACCGAAAACCGAAAAAACCGAACCGAAACCGGACCGAACACCAGATTGAACAGGCCTAGTACCAGACAACATAAAAAGACAATTAAACCCTTGATGAATATCAAGTGAGATGGACAATCGACAAATGAGTAAATAGACACTCGACAATAATGGAGGGGAGGAGGAGGAGGAGGGGAGGAGGAGAAAGAGGAGGGGAGGGGGAGGAGGAGAAGGGGAGGTGGAAGAGGAAGGAGGAGGAGGGAGGAGGAGGAAGAGGAAGGAGGAGAAGGGGGAGGGGAGGGGATCGGAGGAGGAGGAGGAAGAGGAAGGAGGAGGAGGGGAGGAGATCGGAAAAGGAAGAGGAAGGAGGAGAACGGAGGAGGAAGAGGAGGAGGAGGGGAGGAGGGAGGAGGAGGAGGCGGAGGGGAGGGGGAGGAGGAGGAGGAGAAGAGGAAGAAGATGAAACGTGAGAGAAAAAAAGAGAGGAGAGAGAATAGACTAGGGATAGTAAAGAGAATAAAAAAATTAGAATACTGGCTAGGATATATCCTTAATTTCCCTATTAGTGGTGTGTATGCACTGCAATTTCTCTAAAAAAGAATATAATTATATATTTGACTTTATGATTTAGTGATTAGAATTTAGTATTTGTGAGATATAAATAAAATTTTTAGAACTTAAAATGTAAGATAGTTTAATGTTTTTATTGATTAATAAATATTTTTGGAAAAAATATGTATATTTATGATTAAAAAGGGAAATTGGAGCGTATAACCATGAAAAAAGTCTAATTCACAAACTAGCTATTTCCCCTAACAGTCATATACACGCCGTTATATATACATAGTAATACTGTAATACCCCTTTTTTAACCGGCCTAACCTACTCAACAAAAAATAAAATATTAATTATCAGATGCACAACAATAAAATGTGGTTTACCTAACCCCATATCTTTCCCTTCTCCTTTTTCTTTCCTTTCGTAATTTCTCGGAGTTGAAAGGTCTCCGACACAGATTTTCTCCGCAGCGCCTCCTCCGCCTGATTTTGAAAGCTTTGCCATGTCCGTCATACTCCCATTCCAATTGTGTATTTTTCTCCGCTTGTGCCATCCACTGACATCGTACGGTGTTAAAGTTACAGCAACGGTTAGTAACAAACTCTTCCTATTTTTCTTTTCTATTTGGGCTATTGACGGAATTAGGAAATTATGATTGATAAATCTACAACCTCGTTACTATTGCATATTGGATCTGATTTTTGTGTCGAAGTTCGCCAATTGATTTAGAGATTTGGTTTCTCCGGTTGTTGTTAATTTTGCATTTTAGGATATATACATAGTAAATAGTATAGTAATATAGTTTGTTGTATGGAATAACATATGTAATACAACTTATTTACGTGAAATCTCTTATGCCTATTTTATTTGAGATGGAATAGAAAAAATATATGTTCAACCTATTCTATTTAAGACGGAATCGATTGATAAACTATTCTACTTGCGATGGAATTGAATGATCTGTAACGTATGCTCTACCATTCATTATCAACAATCATATTGTTTGAAATATAAAATATTGTTTTCTATATACAATAGAATTAATTACTCTATCATAACCATGTTTCCCTCTTACTTTGTTCTTCAGGTTTGACATGGGCGATTTTCCTCCTAGATAGATTGTTTGAGACATGTTTTCAACCCGCATGGAAAAAGTATTAACAACTATTTCAACCTGCGTTGAATTGAGGTGATCAAAAATGCATCATAGGATTCAATTTCTTGATATGCGTTTTGTATTGGTGTATATATTTGTTTTATATTAATGTGTATATGATTTTGTAAAGATAAATAATTTATTAAACGTAAATGAAATATAATTTATCATAACAATAAATAAAACATACTATAATGATATTTATATGATGTTGTTTCTTCCACCTCTTTTCTTGAATACCGTTAATCTTGTTTTTTCGCTACAATCAATCTAAATTTGGTGTAAGCATGACTTCTTTCCTTGCAGTTATAGACATTTCAAAATTTGAACAATATGTACCGTGTTATATCGTTTGTCATTTTTTATGTTCTATATGCTCATATAGAATGGAAATGCATCTTATTAGCATTTCAAAATTTGGGGTTAGCTTATGAAAGATTGGGGTTGACATTAGATTAGGGTTTAGGGTTTATATTTATATGTAGGGTTTAGTGATTAGAAGCTTGGATTTAGTTTAATATTTGGATTTGGGTTTAGAGATTCAGATTTAGGGTTTAATATTTGAATTGTGGTTTAGGGTTTAGAGTTCATATTTCTCTACCTTTTGTTTAGTGAGGTAAACAAAAGAAAAATACTAACAACGACATGATATGTTCTATTTTGTATTCTATATGACTATGCAAGTAGAAAATAACATATTATACTACTTTAAAAATAAAATAATGTAGACAATGTAATTTGTAAATATAATGAATTTCATTGGGGTTTATATGGTTTTTTTATATTATTTTTCTATTATATGTTATATATGTTTCCTAGATGCATTGTTATATGGATCATAACACCTTTAATTTTTTCTTATCCGTCTCAGATTTGTAATGAAAGCTTTAGAGATACCAAAAAAATATATGAAACTGGCTTTGACAAGCTCGCCACCCATATCCTCACGCTTACCACTCATATTCTACTGGGTTTAGATTTAGTAAGTAGATTTTTTTTAGGTTTTAGTATTTAAGCATAATAAGAGCTAATAGAAATGGAGTATTTGTTCATGCTATACTATTTATAAATGTTCCATACTATGTATAGTACATTACGAGATATTTGCAGCATATTATATAGATTATGTTTAGATTTATAGATCAATGATTAGGGTTTAGATTTAGTAATAACAATTTTGTCTTGCGTCTTAGTATTTAAGCATTTTAAAAACTAAAATGGAGTAAAATGACTCTTCTATTCTATTTATAGATGTTCCATAATATATCTAATACATAATTATTTATGGATCCATACTAAATCTAATATAATGAGAAATTTGCATCATATCATATAAATTCTATTTGGGTTTATAGATCAGTGTAAATAGCTTTTTTTTTTTTTTTTTTAGTATTTAAGCACAATAAGAGCTAATATAAATAAAGTAAATTGTTCCTGCTATACTATTTATAAATGTTTCAAACTATGTATAGTAAGTACGAGATATTTACAGCATATTATATAGATTATGTTTGGGTTTATAGATCAGTGATTAGGGTTTAGATTTAGTAATAAAAAGTTTGTCTTGCGTTTTAGTATTTAAGCATTTTAAGAACTAAAATGGAGAAAAATGACTCTTCTATTCTATTTATAGATGTTTCATACTATATCTAGTACACATTTGCATCATATTATATAGATTCTATTTGGGTTTATAGATCATTGATTAGGGTTTAGATTTAGTAAGTAAGTTTTTTTTTTTGGTTTTAGTATTTAAGCATAATAAGAGCTAATAGAAATAGAGTAAATTGTTCTTGCTATACTATTTATAAATGTTCCATACTATATATAGTACAATACGAGATATTTGCAGCATAGTATATAGATTATGTTTGGGTTTATAGATCAGTTATTAGAGTCTAGATTTAGTAATCAAGGGTTTTTCTTGGGTTTTAGTATTTATTATGTTGGGTGGGTTTTGATACTTGCAAGCTATACTATGTCAGAAATAATATACTATTCGCTTTCCATTCCGCCTGACCATATGTTCTGTTCCACATATTTAAATTCTATATTATATCAGATGGTACAATTCTAATTGCATATGTTACTTATTTACTGGCATAGAATATTTTGGATTAGGGTTTATTTTACTTCATATAATGAATAAATATGAGACTGAAGTAGTGTTTAGTATTTATGGATTATGGGTATGATTTGAATCTCATACTATTTCAGTGATATGGAATAGAATATGTTGTGCATTTGTATGAAGCAAATAAACGTGTAACGTGGTGTCTTATCCTTCTTTAATATATAATAGTTTTCAGTCACTCCTGGCCATATGTTATTTCTTCTACGTATCAGACAGATTTGTTTACCGGGTAACTGAGAAAGAAAAGGGTATAACCGGATAATTTGGGATGAAAATGTTAGATTTTTCACTATGTCAAAATCATTGCCATCTACCTAATTTCACTACCAAATATGGCTACTACACAAATAAGCCCTTAAAAAAAACTTAAAATATGCTACTTATGAGTTTATTTCATTATTTTAATATTAGTGAAAAATAACGAGGTATTGGTGCACAAAAAAAAAGAGAAAAACAAAGAAAGTGACGAGATATTCGGTAAGTAAGAGGGCGAATACGCAATATATTAAAACCTAAAATTGCGGGGTAATAATTTTACGGGCTGTCCCAAAAAAAAAAAAAAATCAAACTAATAACGATCTCCTGAAAGAAGCGAAAGAGAAACGGTGCGAAAGTCCCAAACCAGTGCTCTGCTTCAGTCTCAATTAGTAAAAAATCTCTCCTTTTAATCTCTGTGTTTTATTTTAGGGCTACATTGGGTGTTGTGGTGATATAAAGTCGGTGTCTTTTCTATAGGCTGTGTAAGAATAAAAGTTCAAAATTCTGTAATGGGTTTGTGAATTTGGAATGATGAGTGGTGTTCCCAAGATATCTCACGAAGAGGGTGTTGTTACTCATCCATCATCATCAAAATACCCTCACGAGGATTCAGTTTCTTCTTACCCTAAATCCACTCCTGCTGCTGCTGCTGCTGCTTATGAGGCTGAATCAAGAACCGTCAAGGGTCCAAGAAGTGAGCCTAGAGATGGAGAGAGACGCTCTCCTATTCAAGCCGTGGTTTCTAGGTCTCCATCCCTGCCAGCGTCGGTTTCTTCAAGTGGTCCCCATTTGAATCACCCCCCTGTGCTGTTGGAGTCGAGAGATGATATTAAGGATGCCACCAGGGTTGAGGCCAGAGAAAACAGAAGTGATGGGAGAGAGATACATGGTGAGGCCAAGAGAGAGATTCAGGGTCCTAAGGGTGGGAGGGATGCCAAGTTTGAGAGATCAGCAGATGACTTTAGCGGAAAAGGTAATACCGGAAGCTATAGTAGGAATGATGGGAGAGATATATATGATGAAGCGAAGAGGGAGATTCAGAGTGATAGAGATGCTAAGTCTGAGCGTCTAGGTGGTGATTCTAGTGGAAAAAGTAATACTAGGGATCCAAAACTCGATAGGGCGAATCAGAACTACAATGACCAGAAGGCTGAGACTAAGATGGAAAAGGACGGGCATGCTCACTTGGCTTGGAAAGAGCACAAGGATTACCATCGAGGGAAGAGAGCGGAAGATTTATCGGTGCCTGTGGAGGGACCACATTTAGAAGGGCTTGGAGAAAACAAGGTTGATGCAAAATGCGAAGATAGATTCAAGGACAAGGATAAGAAAGGAAAAGATTTAAAGGAACGGGAATGGGGTGACAGAGAGAAGGATAGAAATGACCGCAGAGGATATGTACTTGCTGGTAGTGTCATGAGCGAAACCAAAGATATTGGAAGAGAAGAAAGAGAAGCCAATAGGTGGGAGCGAGAGAGGATGGAGCAGAATGATCGAGAAAGGAATAAGGAGAAGAAGAAGAGTAATGCTGCAAAAGAAGTCTTACAGAATGAGAAAGAGCTGGGTGAAGCATCTGCCAAACCTGCAGAACAAGAATATGTGGCACCTGAGCTGAAGAAGCAGAACGAACAGGAGGATGGGGAAAAACATGAAAGGGAATCAAAGGACAAAAGGAGAGAGAGGGACGGTGATTCCGAAGCAGAAAGAGCTGAAAAACGCAGCAGAATCAGTGAAAAGGAATCTGAAGATGATGGTTGTTTGGAAGGTGAAGGAGCTGCAGAGAGGGAAAAAGATGCATTCAATTATGGAGTTCAGCAACGGAAGAGAATAATGAGACCGAGAGTCAGTCCACAAACCACAAACCGCAACCGTGTCCGTTCAAGGAGCCAGGACAACCAAGGGTACGTCTCTCTTTGTCCTACGCATTTATCTTAAAACCTTTTCTAGTTATTAGCCTCTCATTGATTAGCTGAACCCTTAATATTTTTAACTATTCAGAGATAAATACGAGGATTGATTGAAATCTGAGTCTATTTAGTAAAGTCTCCCGGTGGTACGTTACAATTAAGTAAAAAATTGCATCCATATTTGTGCAGTGTAATGCCACTTTATCTCTTTAAACCTAAATATCTTGTTTATTGGAGATCCTCCCTTACTGCCTCCCTTTCTTTCTGTATTTAGAATATTTTCTCATGCATTACTTTTGATCATGTAAGTTAGTTATTGACTAAGTCCTTTACTTATTCAGTCACTAATCTAGCTTTTAATGTATCGTTCATATTTGATTGTGTTTATTGCAGGGTACAAGGTAATCATTCGGGTCTTTTCTTGAAGAAAGGATTGAGTTGCACTGCTTGGAGAACAATAGTAAAAATAACTTTGGTTAAATTTTCATTCGGTTTTACATGTGCATTGATAGTAGTCATCTAAGACACACATGGACTTGATAACCAAACTATATCGAGGTTTCCTTCTTAGGCTTGTCTTTAGGTTGCAGCTCGTTACTCTCACAGTAGAATGTCAATGCTTGGACACTAAAGTCAGTTTCATTCTCAATGCTACTTTCATATTTGGGCTGGTTAAATCACTTATCTCTCTGCACTTTTCAACTGTCTGCTGCTTTTATCTCTTACAACTTCAAAACAGTTATGCGAAACATAATTTTGGTCATAGCATCAGTTTGTTGAACCTTATTATACTAATGATTCAAGTAAATCAGAGGTGATTATTGTTGTTTACAAAGTTGGTGAATGTATGCAAGAACTGATTAAATTGTGGAAGGAATATGAATCCTCACACCCTGATAAAAGTGGTGATTTCGCAAGTAATGGCCCCACTCTTGAAGTTCGGATTCCAGCTGAGCATGTAACTGCTACAAATCGCCAAGTAAGACGAAGATGCATCCAGAACTTTCTCATAACCATCTGACTGTTTTTACTTAAAATGTCATACATGGTGCAGTTTCTCATATAATTTGGTTCGAAACTTTATCTCTGTTTGAGCTCAACGAATTTATACTGCCTACTTCAATCTGTATCTTCTGTCTGTTGCCTGCTGAAACCTTTGGCTTGTGCTTATGCAGGTAAGAGGTGGCCAGCTATGGGGAACAGATATATACACAGATGATTCCGACCTTGTTGCTGGTACGTGTCCTAAAGAATCGTTGCGTTGATGCCTTGGTTAGGTCCTAACATCACACTGATTCTGGTCTTATGTGTCCTGCTCTAGTTCTCATGCATACAGGTTACTGTCGTCCCACAGCTTCCCCTCCTCCACCGACAATGCAAGAGTTGCGTGCAACCATCCGTGTCTTGCCATCACAAGATTGTTAGTTAGCTTTCCTCTCTGATTTTTGCTGCATTTTTTGAGCAAAACTATATACTATGAGTTCCTCTCTGTTTTATATCAAGATAGAACTTTTAACCAAACTTTTTTTCATCGATATATTTGTTAGACTATACCTCCAAACTGAGGAACAATGTCCGCTCTCGAGCATGGGGAGCTGGAATCGGATGCAGTTACAGAGTTGAGCGGTGCCATATACTGAAGGTAAGTTGACATTTGTTCGTTATTGTCCTTTTTGTCTCCCTGACAACCCATTATGTGGAGATGTTATATACTTATGAAATTTTATTGATGTTATGATTCCAGAAAGGAGGTGGTACTACTGAACTTGAACCCTCTCTTACCCACTCCTCAACTGTTGAGCCAACACTTGTACCAATGGCTGTTGAGAGATCTATGACCACCAGAGCTGCAGCTTCGGTACTTTTTACTTCCAGTTTCGGAACCTCTGAATCTCTGTCGCTCACTTCACCTTGAATTTATAGTTTGATCAGACATATTACAGTATTGTTGACTGCAAGCATTTGGTTCCGTCTTCTAACACGCATGGATTATAGCAGATGACACATCGGCTCGATTAGTTTGCTCACATTTCACATCAGCACTGATGGCTTGTTTACCGTTTGGTAGAATGCTCTGCGGCAACAAAGGTTTGTTCGAGAAGTAACAATACAATACAACCTCTGCAATGAGCCTTGGTAACTCTCTATAAATTTCCACCAAAACATTCAGCGAGTTTCCTAACATTTCCACGTATCTTTATCACCTAAAAGGAACCAGACGCAAGATCAGTTTTACTCACACGTCGATTTACTTTTCTTGCAGGATCAAATATAGCATAAGCATTGTCGCAGATAAAGGTCTCAAGAAGCCTCTTTTTACCTCTGCCCGGTTGAAGAAAGGAGAAGTTATTTACTTAGAAACACATTCATGCAGGTATATAAAATTCATACAAACTCATGTCATTATGGGCATTAATTAGATATTAAATGCTTATGTATGCAAATAGGTATGAGCTCTGTTTCGCTGGAGAGAAGACTATGAAAGCTTTTCAAGCCTCACAACAACACTCCTCCCAAGACGCTATGGAGATCGATAATAATAAGTCACAGAACCTTCTAACTCATGTGATAAACGGTGACAAAACAGAGTCAGACAACAGTATAATTGATGTTTTCCGTTGGTCACGGTGTAAGCAACCTCTCCCTCAGAAGCTTATGCGGTCTATTGGGTTTCCACTCCCACCAGATCATGTCGAGGTTAAACATTTTATTTCGAGATTCCCACTCTTGTTTACTATAATTATTTACTATAAACATGAATAATGGTATCAACAAAGTATAAAGTTGAAAATTGATGTGTTTGGGAATTGGGAACACAGGTTTTGGAGGAGAATCTTGATTGGGAAGACGTACAGTGGTCACAAACTGGTGTTTGGATTGCTGGAAAAGAGTACTCTCTTGCTCGTGTTCATTTCTTGGCTCCCAACTAAAGAAACACAAGAAGAAAAAGCTTTCATTTTTTTGTAACAATTTATCCCATGGAATTTCACAGCGCTGCAGTCACCATCTGACCTACATGTATATTTTATAGTAAACTTAATCGTATATTATAGTAAACATTTCAAATCTTATATTTTTCAATCAAATCATAGGAGTATTTTTAGGCCTAGAAGATCCATCAAAAAATTTCGAACCTATCTACTCTATTAAGAGTGTGTATGGGAGTGTAGGACTAGGGCTGGGTTGCGGGTCAAACCCGCCCCGCTGACCCGCTAACCCGCGGGTTTTAGTTATTTTTTTTGTCAAAAAATCCGACCCGCATAACCCGCAGACATATAAATTTACACCCGCACCCGCCCCGCTTAATTTTGCGGGTAACCCGCGGGACCCGCGGGTTATATATATATTTTTAAAAAATAATTTTTTAATTTATTTTTTATGAAAAAATAATAAAAATAATATATTTATAATAAAATTATATATTTTAAATTTTTTAATTATTATTTTTCTTTAAAAAACACCGTATTTAAAAAAAAATATTTTTTTCCAAAAAAAATACTATTTTCTAACAAAAAAAAACACAATTTTAAAAAAAAAAATGACAATTTTTTTTTTTGCGGGTTGGCGGGTACCCGCGATTCAAAATCCTCCAACCCGCACCCGCCCCGCATAAAATATTCATAACCCGCACCCGCACCCGCCAATCGATTTTTTCAAATTATTCAACCCGCACCCGCCCCGCAGCGGGTAAAACGGGGCGGGACCCGCGGGCAATGAATCATATTCCCAGCTCTATGTAGGACAAAGACAGGACAAAAGCAGGTGAACAGATTTTACTTTTCCTGCATTAAAAGTTGTCATTCACATTTTTTTGAAAATAATTACGTTGGAAGCAGGACAATTGCACACATAGAGTCCTTATTTTTATTTACTGTTTTTATTTAAATTTAGACTTTTTCTAAAGTGTTACAAATAACTAGATGTTTTCCTGTACCATATGTAGAATTTTTTAAAAAATAATAATAATTAATTTTTAATTTTATTATTTTGTTATATTATTTTATGTTAATTATATGTAAAAAGTTAAGATAAAATAAATAACTTTTATTTGAATTTAGATTTAATAATATATGTATATATTTAAAACTAAAATTTTAGAAATATTTTATTATCTTTTTTCTTTTGGTTAAAATATGTAAAATCTGATTCTATACAATTAAGAGAAAATTGTGTTAAGTATATAATTATCAAAATATAAAATTAAATACTATTTCTAAAATTTATAGATATTATAAATAAAACTAACGGTATTAGGATTAGAAAATATAATATTTTAAAATAATCGCATAAAATTTTGAAAAAATTATTAATTAAAATTATATAATTATAAGAAATAGACTTGAAAATACTGTTATAATTTTTATTTCTACTATTATATTATTTATTGTTATGTTAATGATAATTTATGAGTTATTATCATCTTCTAAAAACTTACCAAAAATATATACTAACATTAAATGTAAATGTACTTGTCACAATTAACTCCAAACCATGTCATCATTATTAGTGGACTTGCCATCATTTTTTGGTGAAATTGATTGTGGTGATGACATATATCAAAATCATTTTGTAAATAATATATAAGGGATACAAATCATATAGTTGACTGAACCGTATTACTTAAATTAAACCGGCGGTTATTTATGGGATAGAGTCTTAGGCTTACTTTTGTTTTTAAGACAAATTATATGATTTGGTTTTTAGGATAGTATTAAGGAAAAACTCCAAAAACACATTGAATAGACTTTCCACTATAATGGATAAAAAAATCAATTATTATTTTCAGGCCCAAAGGTATTTAATATTTTTAACAAAACAAAATTGTCTATTATTAATCATTTATTTAAATCATGTACTTTAAAATATGTTATTGTATTTTTTCATTGTAAATAACAATTATAAATTTCAATGGTAACTTTTAAATAGTTTATTGTATGTTTCTTAGATAATTTCCTGATTTTTTTTAAAAAAAGAAATTAAAGCAAAACCAAAAACCAAATCTAAAAACTAAAATCCAAAACCAAAAGCTGAAAATGCATGTTGTATTTTTGTTTTTATTTATTTACAAAATAAACTATTGTAAGTTTTTATAAAAAATAATTTTTCATCTTTTCAGTTTTAAAGTAGATGTTTGATTATTTGAGATTTGTTTGTTGGTAATATCAGTTCAAACTAACTCAGTAGATCTAAAAACTCAAACCAAAAGCTGAAAATCAAAAATAGAAACTTAAAAACTAAAAATCAAAAACCAAAATTTAAAATCAAATCTAAAAATAAAAACTAATGCAAAACAATTATCACCAAAAAATTTGGATTATTGATTTTATATCAAAACATATTTTAAATAAAGACAAAACCCAATTATATAAATTTTTAATTATAAAAAAATCTATGTTTGGAAAACACGGATCAAAATCTAGTTTATTATATGAGCAATTCATCTTAAACTTGAAGAGTCGTTGACTAGATATTAAATTATACTAGTAACTAAAACATCTTATTATATTAACTTTAATTTGTTCAATGCACATTGACTGTTTGACACCTCTTGTAAAATTGCAATTCATATTGACTTGAATGTGTCACCAACCAAAGCATATTATGACATATGTCAACTACTAAAATTTTAGTACATAATCATAACGTTTATATAATAAAAATAAAAATTCAGAAACTAGAAAAACAATATATAACAAACAAAAGTAACACCATGAATATACACAAGAGATTAAAATTATTGTTTATAAATAAATTTAATTTCATGATTTTTTTTAGAAAAAATAAAGCATAATTTTCATAAATTTTTAGGAAAAACAAATTGTATTTGCATCATCCAGAAGCAATTTGACAAAGAACATATAAAAACAATAAATTTGATCTACTCTCTCATCTACCGGTCATGACGTATAAAATGTTGGGAAAAACTTCATTTCAGCATCAATTCTTTCGACTACCGGTTTGGTTATTAATTAAGTAGATAATTTCAGCATCTATCCTTTCATTTAACAGACAGAATTTTTCTCCTAACAATCTCAAACGTCTGTTTTGACGTGTGTATCTGATCAGACGACGCTAGTAGATTTGGGCATTAAATCTGATCTTTATAAATCAGTTCTAAATCTAGGAGAATAAACCAAATTATTAACCACAGTAAACTCGACGAACTTTCTTCTTCCTTATCAAAATTTGGCAGTAATAACAAAATTTCCTCCTCAAGATCTTCAGGAAATGACGACTACCGGTTTTGAAGGTGTAGATAAGAGATTAAAGATTGTATTCAAGAAGTCTATGGAAAAATCACTGTATTCCACCTTGAAGGAAGATCTATAAAAAGTTATCTTGCACCCGTGGACTGCAAGATCAAAACAAGTTATGACCGACTCCACCAATCTAACCAAGTCAACTTTATGCTCAAAATGAGCCAACTCAAAGCTTGCAAAGCTGAAACCGTCCTCGGGAGTTACATGAATGGTATATACTGATTCTTGTTCATAGAAAATCCACACTCCGGGAACTCCATCGCACAGATTTTGAATCCTGCAGTCTACGGGCTGCAAGATAACTTTCCATAGATCTTCCCTCAAGGTGGAACGAAGTGACTCTCCCATGGACTTCTTAAACACGATCTCTAATATATTTTCTACACCTTCAAAACTGAAAGTCGTCATTTCACCTGAAGATCTTGAGGAGGGAACCTTGCTCTTACTACTGAAGTTTGATGAGGAAGAAAAAAGTTCGTCGAGTTTACTTGTTACTGTTTTGGTTTATTCTTCTAGGTTTTAGAACTGATTTATAGAGATTATATTTAATACCCAGATTTACTTGTGTCGTCTAGTCAGATACACCTGTCAAAACAGACGTTCGAGATTGTTAGGAGAAAATTTTAGCCGTTAGATGAAAGAGTACATGATGAAATTATATATTTAACTCTTGGCCGATAGATGAAAAAGTTGATGCTGAATTATATTTTTAATATAAATTTAAGAATCTATGAACCATTTCTCTACATTTTATACGTCAAGAGAGAGTAGATAATTTTTTTTTTGTTTATATTTGATCTTTGTTAAATTGCTTTGGACGATGCAAATACAATTTATTTTCCCTAAAAATTCATGAAATTATGTTTGATTTAAAAAAAAAAATCATGATGTTATTTTAAAAGTTAAATTTATTTATACACAATTATTTTAATAATGTAAGTGTCATGATTATGTACTAAAATTTCAGTAGGTGAAATATGTCATAGTTGGTGACACATTCAAGACAGTATGAATTGCAATTTTACAAGATGTGTCAAACTGTCAATATGCGTTGAGCAAATTCAAATATATATAGTTTCATATTATATATATGTATATATATTAACATAAACACCTATTAAAATAAAATTCTTTATTCATATGATTTTATAATCATTGTAATCTATTATAAATAAAAAAAATTAGACATTGATCACAAAATTTTATGTGAGATTTTTAACAGTTTTAGTAATTTATTTTTGTTTTGAAAATTTCAAAATACAACATATATAAAAAATCTAAATTTTTGTTATATGATTAGTGTAATTGTGTAATTTATTTTAATAATAAAAAATTATACATAAAATTATATAAAGTATACATATTATTAACAAATATTTATTATTTAAAATCATTAATAATCATATATATGTTAATCACATTAGGTAATTCCATAGGTTTTGTTTAAGGAAGTAATTTATAGAAGATTTAGTTTGATATATTATTTGGTCTGATATTTCTTATACGAGACTAACAGACTTTATTTTAAAATTATGTTTTATATAAAGTGTTCTAAAATTCTTCTAAATTAAAATAGAAACGATAAAGAGATGTGGTTATTTTTTAATTAATACAGGTAACAATTTTTCAAATGTATAATATATAGAGATGTTTTGTGGGATTTTCCCCTATTTAGTATGAAATTATATCTTTATATATGTAACAAAAATTACGCCTAAGCTTCTACTCTGACAAGGAATCAGTTCCTATGTTCAACGGTCACTACAATTTGCTGCTCAGTCTCAGTCATTGTCAACAAGATTCATTAATCACTATAGAGATAGACAAGATTCTGCAGAATTAATGATTTGATAAAACAACAAGCTGTTCATCTCATGGAGTCTTATAACTTTAAGATCATAACAATGCTACGACGGTGTTCTTTTATTTGCTGTTTACTTAAATGGAAAAGGTTTTGCAATTTAAAGACAAATAGAGACGAATTATGATCACTGAAATCACTCTATAGCTAAACTTGACGAAGAACATCGGTTAGTAAAACCGCAGAGTCCAGACTCTGTCCTCCCATCCAAACCTTGAAGCCTTTGTAGAAGTACTCTGCGTCGTTCCAAGCTTTCAGTTCTCTGAGAGAGAAAGGTCCTTGTATATCACCCTGAGGATCTTTGTAGAACCAGTTTGACTTCTCTTTATCATAAGACACAACCTGAACATGTTCAACCGTAGGGTCTAGAGTCTCTCCATCACCGTTCTCATCTTCCTCACCATCGCTCAGTTCTATTATCTCTGGCGGATTTGGTTGAGCTTGAGATCCGTTGTTATGATTCAATACTGGTATGCTTGACTGAAGCTGAGCAACTTCAGGCTCTTTAGTCGGCGTCTCTTCTCCAGTGATGCCATTTTCTGGCTGCTCCACATCTCTATGAAGATATTCATCACCTGTAATTGAGAAAGATTTCGGTTTATTATCAACTGCACAACATCTCATTCTTTCAAAACGGGTATGGATGCAAATCAATCTCGAATCTTAAAAAGATCCCTATATCAATTCCTCTATTCAAAACCAGCATAGGCTCATGGTAAAGATGCAACACAGTGAAACAAGAGCCCTACACATTGTAATGACGCACCTGCAGAAGCACTCCATGTTGTCAATCTCCCATTTAAGTCCATCGCATAAGACGTGGTGATTCTCGGAGCTGTGCTGGTGTTTGACATCAGAAAACCATTACATTGTTGATCTTCTCCACCAAAGAGGTTGCGGACTTCTGGAGTTTCTTGGATGCTCGACATTGGAGATTCGCTCAATTGTTGTTCATTGTCACTCTTATGAGCCTCAGGGGACGCTTCAGGGTTTGGTACTACAAGTTCCTCTCCAATAACTTCCGGAACTTCACGAAATAGCCGGGACTGTTCTTCTGGAGTCTGAAGAAGCTCCCTTCTATCCAGATACTCAGACAGCGTAAAAACTCATGAAATCAAGAAAAAACAATTCACAGAGACGTTTCTGATCTCACTATCCGAATGATATCTATTCATTTTAAAGTATACCAAAAATATATATAAATATATAGTAAAAAGGATATTCTCTTCGCCATCCCTTCTCAGTGGCCCGAGCAATACGCTTTTGTAACAATGCCAATTCTCTTCCAAGCCACTGATAAGTTCAGTCACCAAGAGTTGAGTCAGTACAAAGAAATAGGACCAGGGGTCTCTTTTTCAGCTTGAAACACAGTTAAAAACTTGATCATATTCATGTGATCACGGAAGTAATGCTCAAGGGCGAGGTAAGATAGGAGATACAGAAATGAAGCAGAAGAGGAAGTTAGTAAGCATACGTGTTTCGTCTGTTCTTCATGTAAACTTCGAGCCTTTTCTTCCATCTCCACCTAGCCAAAGGTTCAAATAAATTTTGATTAAACGGCCGCAAAACCAAAATCTTAAAACCTCCATAAGCAGAAAGGTGAGAGATGTTGGAATAGGTGACAGGTAACTCCTAATCTTTAAATAGAGAGACGTCCAAACAAATATCTTCGCCTTCTTAATATCAAAATAAACTTACAATTGTGGGCCGCTTAAGAGATCCGTTCTTTATTCTCTGATGTAAATCTTCACATTCCTCCTGCAAATGTTTTACATACAAGTTATGAACTATAAGGCTTAGCCAAACAATTTAATAATGGAATATAGATACCTAGAAAATAGAAACCCAATGGGGGGGCTCTCAGAGCACACATATACCTGATTTATCATCAATTGGATAGCACATAACTAGAGAAATGAATATTGTTTCTAAGTAAATTACCTTGGAGAAATCATCATCAGATAGCACAGAGATAGAAACGTCTTTCACACAATTTGTAACCTGAAGAAGAAAACCGTCAGTCTCAGGCTCCTTCTTCACGCCTAGATAACAGACAAAACAAAAAAAAGTACAAAGAGAGCTCAACTTTCCACAGCAGACTAGATATTTTTAAGCATACAGACAAAAGCTCAAAGATGTGATTACGAACAAATCGGACATAATTACAAACCAGTATAGACTCTAAAATTTTTACCTGTGACCTGAACAAGCTGATAAGGGTTGTTCTGAAGATAATCATTAGGGTCAGACCTAATCCTCACAAAACTCCCCAACATTTTACCCTCAAAACTGTCCCGAGACTTAACCAGCTCCTGAACCAAACTCTTCCTCAAATAAACAAGCTTGACATTCTCACTCACGATAGCAGCAAAAATACCTCTAGGCTTCTCAACAACCTTTCTTACCTTAACCACCTTCTCCGAAAAACTCACAATCTGAGCCTCATCCTCATAAAGATAATCAAACTCCGCATCATCCTGATTCTCCTCATAATGCTTCTCCAGTAGATCATACACTTTGATCCTCAGTATCGTCTTAACCCCGAAAAGCGACATCAACCTATGGTCACACGCAACTTTCTTCTTGCTTGAAGAATCTATCAAACCATTCTCAGCAATGTACCTTGAAATAGTCTCACTAACCTCAAACCTGGAGATCTTGTTTGTTGTGTCTTTACCAAGAGACTGGAGAAACTTAATGAGTTGTTTTGAGCCCCACCCTATAAACTCAAACCGTTTAGGTCTAGCTTTCCTTCTCCTTGAGCTAGTTAAATTGCTGTTACCTTCCTCAACCCAAGTTATATCTCCCATTTTTTCACCTCTTAAAACCAAAACCTAGCGAACACAGAGTTTACTCTATTTTTCGTCTAAAGTCTAAACCTTTACAATGTGGGTGAAGCGTTACTGTCTGTTACTGATTGTTATTTCAAGAAAACCTAACCAAAACACGTGTACGAAAATTCGAATTGGAGAGATAGAGAGAGATAGAGGATAGGACCGAAACGAATGGCAGGGAAAAGCAGAAAACCCGCGGCGGAGAAAACGATCGGCGAGGGGACAGATTCTCCGGCGGCGATTTTTTGGTTTTATGGAGAATCGCGACGGGGACACATCAGTCAATCCCTCTCTTTCACTTTCTATTTGTGGAGCTAACAGAAAGTAAGAAACAAAATATATGAACATTTATCTTTAACAAAATAAACGACATAAATTATTATTTTTTATTAATTTTTGAAAATGGTATGTGCAGGTGATTTTGGAAATGCAAAACCCATTCACTAGAGAGCGGATTTCTAAATTTTATGTCTATTTCAAAGAATATTTTAGTATATTTTATTTAGTTTAGCACCATTTATTATCAATTTAACTAGGTGTTTTGCCCGCACTTGTGGGCTTAATAATTTTATTAATATCTATAAACAAATAAATAATCAATTTAAGTAAATTATAATAAATTAGTGTTCATACACTCAAAACATTTAGTAATAATCTAATCAAATTCTTTTTATATATAAAATTTTTCATCATCATATAAATAATTATCATTACACAAATTAAATGTAAAATTCTCATAAATTTAAAATATTTTGTAATAAATTAATATGTTTTCTAGACATAACAAAAAGAAGTATAATAAAATAAATTTTAGTAATGTTTTGGATAACATAAAGATAAAAATAAATTATATATTAAATCTAAAATCAATTGAAATTCGTTTTTATTTATGTTTAATTATATATTAAAAATTTTAATTATTCATTAAGGTTATAAACGATATTAACCAGTTTAACTTTTAACGTGAGAGCTCCGTTGCGAAAAATCACTTCACAAATAATAGTATAGATAGATAAAATCATATAACACTGTATAAATAACAAAAATATGAATATTAAAAAGGAAATTGTTTCAAATCAATAAAGTAAATATTGAGAAAACGAGTGCTAACTTTTACTACTTTTTCACTAATCTTCCTAAGAAAATTATGTAGATAATTTTGTTAAGCTTGCAGATGATATGCATTTTAATTTATAAACGATAAAATGCTCAAATAATTATTGAACTTACATATTTTTACCAAAATAATATGAACTCTCTATTAATCTAAAACATATAAACTTGTGTTGACCGAACTAAATTAGGTATATATTTAATTAATCTTAATTTTTAATCTAACATACGTTTATTTTTAGTTTTTAGTGGCATCAGAGTGACAATGTTTTTTAAAATGTAAAAAATAAAAATAAAATAATCACCGTAATAATTATAGAACTTACGTGATTTGCTAAATAGGATGAATTTTTCAATGATCCTAAAATATGATAAATTTATTTTAGTTAAGAAAAATTAGATATGAGCCAAAAATCCAAAAATTCAAACTGTGTTCAGTTTTCAGATTATGCGGTTAATAACATTTAAATATAAATATAATTTATAGCTCATATCAAAATCTTTTTTTTTTTTTGCGCAGCATTACTCATATCAAAATCTATCTCAGTCTAAATTTTAGGTATTTCCAGATATCATCTCAAAATAAATATAAAAATAATTCATTTAGTTATTTGTTTATATTTCAAGACAAATTAATAACTATTTGGATCAATCAAAAATCATATTTTTAGGGTAAATTTTGTTAGTATTTTTTTAAACAAAATGATGTCGCTATAAAGTTTGGTATTTATTTGCCTGTCCCCTCATTTATAAACCATTGATAAGCTTGCAGATGATATACTCTTAATTATATATCAGAAAAATATTTAGTGGCTCCATAATAATTAAGATTGAACTTGTTTATAGTTTTGAACATATAGATACTTGAAAATTTTAAAACAAAAAGGCTTTAAGATTAATCTTCAGTAATTTTAGAACTCTTCTTGGAAGATTTATAACGCAACAGCAATATACTCCTCTGCATTCACTTTCTCTTGTGTCTTCTTCTGCTTCTTCAGCTCTTTTGTCTTGCTCTGAAACCAAAACAACATCATCAACAACAACAAACTCAGTAAAACAATACCCCTAGGTTTGAACCATTTGAATAGAGAGAAACAAGATTTAAAGATTTCAGTTACCTTTAAGGATTGTGTTAACTCGGTTAAATCTTTCTTGCCCTCTTCAGATTTGTTTGAGTTGTTGCTGATCTGGGTAGGTTCCTGCAATTAAAAGTCCAAGGAGTAGTGTTAGAAACTTCTAGTAGAGAGAGAAAGACTCGGTTTTGACTTTGTGACAACAAAGGCTGAAGAGATACCTCAGGTGGGATGAACGAGGCATCTCTCTTTCTTTTCTTCTCTGTAGTCTTCTCTGTCTGTTTCTCTTGCTTCTCCTGCCACTTCTTGTCTGACTTCTTATTGGCACTCATGTGGTATTCCCCAGACTCCAATTGCATATCAACCTGGAAAAATCAATACAACAAGGTTAAAGGATTTGCAGGGAAAAAAAAAGAAAACAAAAGACAGATGACCCATTATCACCAAAGCTGAAATTAGAAGCAAGTTTTCTTGCCTTGCTGAGCTGCTGAGTAGGAGGGAATGGTATATATGGCTTCTTCTCCTTGCTTTGGGGTTTCTTTTGCTGAACATTCGTCCTGAAATCAAATTGGAAATAGATAGATGAGCTCATGATGACTTACTGAGAATGTCACCCGATTCAATTGTCATAAATAGAAAGAAAGAAGGCACGTACTTCCTGAACTTAGGAAGAAACCTATCCCAGCTTTCAGTTGCAAGCGCTGGATCCTTTGCCAGTTCCTTTCTCATCATCAGGTTCTGCATAACCAAGAGAGGAAGCATATACACAAATAAGACATAGGCTAGAGATCAAAGCTTCTCAAACACCTTCCCGTGAGAGAATAAGTGAACCAATAGTAACAGAGAAATATTTCATACACACCTTTATCTGGTATACCGGATGCATTTCATTACGCATGCACTGTTCTACAACCCTTCGGACTTGTTTTAGACCTTTAAAATTACCCATTGCGGCTACAGTACTTCCCTGTCACATGCAGATTAACCCCAAGGAATCAATAAAATATTAAAAACCAAAAGAGGATATAAACGTACCAAAAGAAGTGAGATATTTACAAAAGAAACACACACAATTACCTGAACTAAAATGTAACAATCGGTTAATATTTCCATTGCCTGCAAGAAACCAAAATCATTAAGCCTCAATACAACAGTATCACACATCATAAGCATTACACACTACTAGCATTACTATGACTATGAGTCATAGTCTATGACTAACTTTAAACATATCCATGAATCATAGGACTTAATACACAAAAACACACCTTCAAGGTAGAAGAATTAGGACCCACAAGCCGCTGCCTTCTTTTGACAAATCTTTCCTGAAAAGATGGAATATTAGGAACCGTTGACAATGCATACAAGATGCTTTTTGAAATTAAACTTATCCACCACATTATAAACAAGTCTACAGAGTAAAAAGGTGGTACTGATCGTCCTTAGATACATCAAAATGTAAGCACAACAGTAAATAATAATCCAGCTTTGGTCTCTCGTAATAATCACTCAGGACTTAAAAGAAAGACTTTGTACCTTATTCCGAACCAAGTTTCCAATCTTGATGACATCGCATTGCACTTCATCTTCCAGAACCTTGATTGCCTGTAAACAACAAAGTTAAAGACTTCCAATTACATTGAATAGAAGGTTCCCTAAGCAGAGTCAAGTTACAGTCATTTTCTCCACAATCTTCATTACAAAAGAGATAAAGACTATTCTAATTTCTAGTTAAGCAGGTGTGGTAACAACAATATACCTGAGGAGCAGGAACACTTCTGGAAAGAAGCTTAATCAAATCCCTAGCTTTAACAATGATATAAGGATCTCTAGTCTTCCTCGTCGTCGAAACTGTCATAGACCCTTCAACCTATTCCAATCACCAAATTCACCAAAACAGATTAAACCCTAAACCCTAAAAAACAAAAGATCCCCAATTCAAACGACCAATTAATTCACACCAGGTTGAGTTTGCATGCGACGCCGTATTGTTTGAGAGCGGATTCGATTCGAGGCCAAGAGTCCTGAAGATACTTCTCTCTGTATTGAGGAAAGAGTGTGGAGAATGTGCTGACTTCGAGCATACCGGTTGGGTTCCATGCCGGGTCGAATTTATCGACTTTCCAACGGTTGATGTTTGGGTCATCGTCCCATGGCTTTGGCTTGTCGTGACTGCCTTTGTATTTCGCCTTCTTCTCTAGATTCTCGTTCTCGTGATTAAGCTTCTCCTCCATCTCCGCCATTTGATTTTGAATTGAAAACACTCTGGAAACGGCGGTGAAGGTTTTGCTTAAAATTAGGGTTAGGGTTTATAACGTCCTTAAATCCTCGGAGCCAAAATTAAATTAATTTAATCTGAATGTTGAACCGGAAAAAATTAAATCGAACCGAATTAAACCAGAGTGGTTGAATTGAAACTGGTTGTCGGAAGAGATCTCGATTTGCTAGACGAGATAAATTAATCTTGATGTTAAACCGCGGGACAAAAGTAAAACTGAACCACATTAAACTGGTAGTAGTTGAATTTGTTAGGCAAAGAGCTGCTAGATGAACTAGAGCCTCTACCTTCTTATCCAATTCGCCCACACAGGCAAACTAATATCTCAAGCAGAAATGATTCATCATTATTGCTCTTAGCTTTCAATTATGGTTAAATTTGGTATAAACTTTTGGAATTTAACAGAATCAAACTTTTCTGATTCAATTATGTGAGATTTTAGCTAAACCAAACTATTGGTCATATAATTTGAAATCAATCATTAGTAAATTTGTATGAATGAATAACACCTTAGAACTAAAATTTAAACCATGAAAGCAATAACACATTCTTTCAATACGAATTTCAAAATTATAGAATCAATACCACTAAATTTAATTTAGATTCAAATCCAGTAAAAAACACCAGTCAATAACCTTCATATTTCAAATTTTAATTTTGTTGATTCATTTCAAATTGATTCATGATTCATGATTCATTTGAATATAATTTCTTAAATCTGCAATAATGTTTTAATAAATTCAACATGATACCATTTGATTTAAACTAATAACAAATTATTAGCAAATCCATCGGTTGTGTTTTTGTATCTAGTATAATATAATTATATTGATTTGTATTTCTTAAACAGAAAATTTGAGTGCACAAAAAATGAAAAAATATTGATCTGATATATGTTTCTAAATCAATGCACTAACTGAGCATTTTGGAGGAGATATGTTGTTAGTAAGGACCCCCAAAACTGATGCCGCTATCATAAAATTTATTAACTAATTATTTTGCTAAAGAAAAAAAATAAATCATTAAGGTTTAATCATTATTGATGCCGCTATCATATATGTTTCTAAATCAATGCACTAACTGAGCATTTTGGAGGAGATATGTTGTTAGTAAGGACCCCCAAAACTGATGTCGCTATCATAAAATTTATTAACTAATTATTTTGCTAAAGAAAAAAATAAATCATTAAGGTTTAATCATTAGGGTGTGAAACCAAACATGTCCCTCTCCTTTCAGTACAAAGTTTCTCTCAGATTAGGTAAGCTTGTTAGTCAAGTATAAATTTTTTATTTAAACTCTTTTAAATTTTGTTTTTGTGTGCATAAGATACTAAGTCTCCTTGGGCTAAACTGAAGCCAGTGATCAAGTGGGTACTATTACTTACTCAAAAGACCCTTTTGTATGTGAGTCTAATGTTAACAGATGGACAAAAAAATAAAGGATTCAATATGGTAATTGGATCAAGTTTGCGAGACTATCTGTAGGCTAAGTTCTGAAGAGGAAAAATATTTTTTTTTTGTAAATAAATGATATCCTTTCTAGTGTTTAATTATTTCTAACTATTACGTTTTCTAGTGTTTTGAGCTTTCTAACCTTTTATTTTTTTTTTATTCTATGAAACAGAAATAAGATGAAGAAGATGCCAAGGGGATTAAAAAACTATTAATCCACAACAGTGTTTTACGTCTTGTAAAACTATTTCAAACTTTATTCACTACTCTTTTTTTTTGTTTGTATGAAAAAAACATCTATTGGTATATTGGCGATACATTTGATCTTTCTTTTATTGGATTTGTATGAAAACCATGAAACATCGATTATTTATTAATATTCACGTTTAAGTTATTGCTCTTGGATCCTTATTTTCTAAAACATTGTTCTTCTGCTGAAATTTCATGTAAGTAATAGAGAAAGCCTCCATAATGTGTCCTGAAAGTGAGATTGCTACCTTTTTTTCATTTTTATTTTGGGACCTTCATATGTATCCCATATTATTTAACTACAGGGGTTAATATTTGATCAATCGACCTCATATCTCCAAAATTGAATCTTTATACAGATGTTATTCATGTTTCATTCAAGTATGAACTTTTTACCCCGATCCAAAAAACAAATCGGAACCGACACAAAAATACATGATCCAAAACCAAACTAAAATTTATAATAACCTAATTGGGTCCAAAATTTGTATACCTAAAAGAACCTGAACCGAATAGACCTCAACTCAAATACAATCGTTTTGAATAGACCCGGCCCGATAAGAACCAATTTACACCTGACCTAAAAACATGAATATCCAAAACTCTATTTTTTTTGTTATACATTATATATTTTAGTTTATAGTTTAGTTGAAATGTATTTTTATCAATTTTATTATTATTTTGTAACATTTCCAAGTAATATAAAACTTTAAATGTTAAATTTAGAGTTAAAAATATTTAATTTTAGTTATTAGTAGTTTATTTGTGTTATGTTACAAAATTTAAGATAAATATGAACGATCTCAGCAAAAGTTTTGATAGAATTCCAATATTTAGAGTATTTTTAGATCCTAAAATATCTATATCTGACCCAACTTGAACAAATCCAATAATTATAGATATTTGAATTATAGATCCGAACTGATTTGGACCTAAGAAAAATCAACCCGAAACAAGAAATTCAAGTATCTATAAGGGTCTGAAAGATCCAGACTGAAAAGAAACCCGACCCAAAGTCCCGTTAGTTTTTTATCAGTGAAATTTGTATTCAATTCATTAAATATAGTTGAGTGAGTAATTGTTTGGTAGTCATGATACTATGTGATAATCCACATCTTGTGTGAGGTTAAATATATATATCATATTACTTATTATATATTTACATACTTTTCAATTATAAAAACATGGAATAGAAAATATTTTTCTATTTTTTCTAAGTGTGTAATTATAAAAAACATTTTCGTAAGTATTACATGTTTATATAGTATCATGACTATCAATCAATTATATATATATATATATATATATGCAATCTTTTTGTTTCTTATTATTAAATTATATAAATAAAATCTTAAATATTACATATTTATATTTATATGGCCGAGATGTGTATTGGACCTGCAAATTAAAAATAAAATTGTAGATAATATATGGTTCAAGTTTTGTTTAATTTCAGATATGATATAGATGGTATAGATAAATTCTTAGCAGATCTACTCCAAAGTCCAAATGATGGACTTTGATTTAATTAAACTTATAGAAATAAGTATATTAAATAATTCAAAATTATATAGAATTAAATATTCAAATGTCAATTTTAAATTACAACTTAAAAATTTTTCTCAAATAATATATAAGAGATTAACAAGTTGTTTAGCATGGCTGAGTAGTACAAGGCGGTAGACCCATCTTCTGGTATTTGATAGAGGGGTTGGCTTCAAATCCCCTTTTAACTAGAGATGGACGTTCGGATATTTGTTCGGGTTTAGATTGGGTATTTCAGATTTTTGGATATTTTGGGATAGAGGTTTAATACCCGTTTGGGTATTTATATATTTTGGGTCGACTTTGGGTTCAATTATTTCGGATCGGGTACATACATTTAGTTTTCAAAAAATAAAACTATTCATTGGTTAAAATTCTTGTATTTAAAAATATATCTTTTAATATGACAATTAATAGGTTAGGAGACTAAAATTCAAAAACAAAAAAAAATACTAATTTGATTGTTGTTTTAAAATTTTAGATTCAACTTTTGTTAATACACAAAATCAGAATTTGACATACATAGTAAATCACTATGTCCAAGATTATATATAAATATTTTGTTAAAAAACAGAAATAAACTATTAAATATACATATATTCGGTTATTTTTTAAAAAATTTAGATTCAACTTTTGTTAATACACAAAATCAGAATTTGACATACATAGTAAATCACTATGTCCAAGATTATATATAAATATTTTGTTAAAAAACAGAAATAAACTATTAAATATACATATATTCGGTTAATTTTTTATATTCTTTCGGGTTCGGATATCTGATCTTAGTATTTTGCTATTTTGATTCTGGGTTTTTGATATGAATTTGGGTATTGGGTAAAGTGTCCAGCCCTATTATTTTTCATCAAATAAGTTTTTATTTGTTTGAGAGTGAAAAAAATGGTTTTTATTCGACTGGTTATGTAAATTTTAATCGAACCGACCAGATACGACTGAACCAAAATTGAATAACTCGGTCCGATTTGTACCAAACGGACCAAAATTAATTAAAAAATGTTAGTAGGAGACGGCGTTGCGGACGTTCAAGTATCTATCTATCTACTAGGTTGTTATTCGTCTTCCTCAGTCTGTGTTTTTGAAAATCTATGCTTGCTTGCTGCATTGCATTTGTGCTTCCTAACAAGGTTTCTCCTTTCTTCCTCAATTGAATTCTGGAATTTAGCTAAAACCCAGTTTATTTCCAGAGGCATATCCCTTTCATATTCAATCCTGGATCAGTACCGAAGGAGACTAGTATGCGGTAACTAGATCCTTCTTTTACCAGTTGATTGAGAAAACGTTTTTAGTCAGATATGTTCTTAGATGTTGCCAATGTAGGTGATTTTGCCTTTATACTTGTGGGGAAGTAGTAGTAGTATGTCGGATCTTCTTGTATTTGTATGCATTTCTTCTTATGGTAAAGATGGGTCTTGTGACTTTTAGCTGTGGAAGATCATGTTTTTGTTTCTGGGATTAGTAACAATTATTAAGTAAATGTTTTATATAAGTCTTAGCCATGCAGCTTTGACTCTTTGGGTTGTTGTGTTTGTATGCATTTCTTAGGGTAAAGATGGGCTTTGTTTCTGATTGCTAAAGTATATATGGACTTTTAGCTGTGGGGAAGATCAGGTTTAAGTTTCTGTGCTTAGTAACAGTTATCAAGTCATATTTTATGATATAATTCTTAGCTCTGCTTGGTTTTACTGGACTTTAACTTGAGTAAGCTGGTTGCAGGTTTAAA
Source organism: Eruca vesicaria subsp. sativa (assembly GCA_932364175.1). Taxonomy (NCBI): domain Eukaryota; kingdom Viridiplantae; phylum Streptophyta; class Magnoliopsida; order Brassicales; family Brassicaceae; genus Eruca; species Eruca vesicaria. The sequence goes on from CAKOAT010381821.1 coordinate 102,879, forward strand.
GGTTTCATCAAAACTGGTTGCAGGTTCGTGCACTTACGCTGTCGCTAGAACTTGCAAAGCTACAAGTGTTTTAGCTTATTTGTTTGGGGCAGGTTATGTTTATTTTCAAAGAGAATGCACAATTCCCTCTTTTATTGTATTGGGGAAAAGTTTGAGTATTAATGA
>CAKOAT010381821.1:103143-131369 GCA_932364175.1 Eruca vesicaria subsp. sativa
TATATTAATAATATTAGATTATTTTAATTAGACATATGATTTAGTAGATGTTATATTTAATCGGTTAGGTTGCTTTTTTGGTCAATATTCGATTTGGTTACACTTGTGTATTTTAGATTGCATCTATTTTTCTGAATTCAACTATAATATTTTCCTTCTAAATATGCTAAAACTTTAATTATTATTGTATTTAGATTGGTTATCGTCTTATATATGTAAATATATTTTTAATAAGATTATGTATAACTTAATATATATTATGATTATAATAAAATTTAAAACAAACTGAAATTTTGACACAATATTATATAAATGAATATAACGATAATATTCCGAAGTCTCATTCATATATATATAAATTTTACAAAAAAAAACTGAATTATAACAGTTGGTTAATAATTTTTTTTCTATATTGATATTTTTGAGTCATCCTGTAATCTATATGTATAAAATAAATAAATAAATAATTATTCTAAAATTATATGTTTTTGTTGTAGTTAGATCTTTTATTTTTGATATAAGTTAGATTCGTTCCATTACTCGTTTTGTGAGTATATTGAGTTATATATATTTTTCTAATTAAATCAAATCAAATTAGTTTTATTTACCGCTTAATGCAAGTATTTTGTAAGATTTTTAATAATTGGACATATGTTGATTTTTAAGATATATTAAAAAATAAAGTGACGATCAATAAGAATTTACAATCATAAATATGAGTATAAAGATAAACATTTGAAATTTCATGAGAACATATTAATATTTACAATAATTAAATATTATAAATTCTAAATTATTTTATACCTTAGATTTCTTAAAAGGTAAATTGAAATTTTTTAAACAATCTTAAAAATGAGAACTTAGATTTACTTGAGTATTTTGATTATTTATCTATTAAGTTCCATAAACATAAAAAACATAAAATTAAAAAGCAAACTATATATTAAAAAGAATTTTTAATAATGATAAAATATTATACTTTCATTTCATTAATAGTGTATAGTGCTACGCTATTTAAAAATTTTTTGAAATTATTTGATCAAAATATTTATTTGTGTTAAAAAATTAATTTCTTTTTTAATATCTCTTAAATAAACACTAAAAATGTTGTTTTATGAAAATTTCGAAAAAAAATATTTAATTTCGTTTATATATAAACATTTTTATTTCAGAAATATTTCTTCTTTGTATATGTGTGTTTAAAAAGTAAACATAAATTAAAAAATTAAGTAAAATCTTATTATGAGAAAAGGAAATACATTATTAATATTAATCTTATTTAATATTTTTGTTTATTAAGAGTATTGTTAACGTGAACGCGACACGTAGGAAACTGACTTCTCAAATAATATTATAGAGATATATTTAAATTAAATATTACTATTTTTTGAATTTTCCTTTTTTTATTAAACCATATTATATATACTTATATTTTCGTTTTTATATAGTTTTGTAAATTTTATAAATGTTTCCTTTTTATTTTATATTATTATTTGGAAATTTCTAAAAAGAAAATAATATTTAATTGTATTTTTAATTCATTAGGGGTATCATAGTAATCAACCATCGTGAGAGTTAACGTGAGCGCGACACCTAAGAAAGTGACTTCTCAAATAATATTATAGAGATAAGTTGTGAACCAAAAAAAACATGCATGCAGTCGTAGTAGACTAGTTGTTAACTGGATTTGAACTTATTGTTGGTGCTTAAGTGCAACTAATAGGTGAGTATCGGTTTGGTTTCATGATCGGTTTATGTCTAAAATCGAATTTGGTACACATTGTTGTTTCAACAATCGGACTCAATATGAAAAGTGAAGACATCAGCAATTTAGGTAAAAACAAAAATTGGAAACGAGGTGTGATAGATGTATGTTTTCATGGTGTTTTTCTGTGCATTTACTTTCCATCTTGTGGGATTAAGCTAACATATTAAAAGGCAACTAATGACACGATTATTTAGAAAAAAGCATAAATAATACGAATCTTTGTTTTCACGAGAAGAGAAACGGTAAACTCATAATGCAAAAAGGGTCCAATATAAAGGATTAGACCATATGAAAACGATTTAATAAGGTTATAAACTTTTAAAAAGGAAAACACATAATACATAATAAAGGGTTAAAACTAGGCGATGTAGATGTGAATCTTGAGGGCGAGGAGGAAGACGCAGACAAGGGAGAAGTAGATAAGAGAATGGATGATAACGGAGGCAGCACTTGTCTGAAAATTACCAAACTCAAGGTATCTTTGTCGTCCAGGCAACTGAAACAGAAGTCCTGGCGTAAGCATCACAAAGAGTATCACCGTCACTAGAATCGGTCCCCAGTCCGACATTTTCTTCTTCTTTTCTCTGATGAATGTTGATGATGCTTGCTTGAACGAATAAATAGCGTTGAGTAATGAGTGAATAAAACATCATTGAGACATGAGGAAGCTATTTTATAGTATAGGAGAGTGAGAGAGAAGGAGAGAATATGAAGAAGGTGGGTCGAAGAGTTAATTCATGAAGCTACAGTGGATTCTCTCCTTTTTGTGAGGAGTTTACTTGTGAATCAGGTTTAATTAGGTTTTTTGGGGAATTGTAATGTTCTCTTTACCAAACTGAGCACCTAATGTGAAAAGGTAAAAATACATAAGCTAGAGATGATATGTTCAAAGTATCTGAAATATGTTGAATCCTTATCCGTTTTTAGAGTATTCAACGTCTTATTGGTACATGTGAATTGTGATGGATTGCAACAAGGGTTATCTCGTTAGTTGATATTTGATCAACGGACGATATATATATTGACTTTTTTCTTCTCATTCGATCTAATTAATGTATAATAGTAACTTTAATTTATTGATTCATTATATATGTTAGATGTGTTTAGTTTAATTTTCTATGACATGTTTTGTAAACCTTCAAAAACATATATTTTGTGTAAACTTGATCATTTTCTTCAACCAGAATGCATGCATAACAACGCCCTTGAACTGAAATAGTGATAACATTGATACAAATCCAGACTACAGCCCAAACCTAGTCTATTATAATGAGTACATTTTTTTATAAATGTTTCACCAATATTTAGATAAAATCTTTTTACTATAATCAGACTGAGTAATTAATATACAAATTTGAAACTGAGTAATCATACACAACGGGATACCAATATATGATCTATAGATACTCTTATTTATTTACCTCAAATCTCCAAGAGAAATATACTATTGTATTCGGATATTTGATTCTCTTATTTTGGCCATGATTTGTCTTACGTTAACAATAACAACAAAGAAGATAATGTAGAATGGAACTCGAAAAGAAGAAGACAAGCTAATAACTTGTCTTTTTGCCGTCACAGACTAATAAGTAAATAATATTGAAAACTCTTTAATGAAACTAAAATTTATAACGAAAATAGAAAATGAGGTTTATATATGCAAACAAAAAGCATGATGTAATAGTTTGAAAATATAATCAGTTTTAAAACTGGTGGTCGTTATAGTTTTCCAATCAAATGTCGCTGAGAAGTATTTGAATATACATATAAAAACAACAACAAAAAGACAACATTTATTAGAAGGAACCAGAAACATGTGTGTTAAATTTCGCCTTTGCTTCCACAAAAAGTCAGTGTTATTTCCTTATCTCATCAGCTACAAGTCCAAGAATTGTGAGCTTTCTTTTTTTTCTTAACTGTTTTCCATTTTTTTGCTAATAAATTGATTTTCTATCATAGCTTTGAAATTTCTTATTATAATAATCTTCTTATAAGATTAGAAGTATAAAAAAACCTTTGGTGTTATTGTGGACTTCAAATTCATTTGAAAAGTAATTTTTAAAAAGTGATGTATTCAAGTGTAGATAAAAGAGTTCGAGGGGCAAAAAAGGAATAAGCAGAAACTATAGAACACTCTTGAGCCTTTTGTGAGCTTCTACTATAAAAAGCAGTGTTCGTGGACAATCTTCTTTCTCGTCCACTAGAGAGCTTTTGCAGAGATGGCGAGAATAGAGAAAAATGAAATGGTGAAGATGACAATACTTATCATGATGGTTATGATGTCATCAACGTTGATGACGATGGTAGACTCGTCTAGATCAGTCCAAAGATCCCGTGACGACTCTGAGATCTTAAGAAGACATTTGCTCGCTAATGGCCTCGGTGTCACTCCTCCCATGGGGTCTGTGCCTCTCTCTCTCTCACTCTGTGGAACATGTCTTTGTTGTGTTATTGATGATGTCTGAATGAAAATGATTTTGCAGGTGGAATAGCTGGAACCATTTCAACTGTAACATAAATGAAACAGTCATCAAAGAAACTGGTGAACTTTTCACTTTTTATATTAATTTTCATATATGTAGTAGTCTTCTCTGTCTTCTGAACAAATTGTTAATCATATGGTTGTAACAGCTGATGCTTTAGTTACCACTGGCCTCTCTAAGCTCGGTTACAACTATGTTAACATCGGTAATGACTCTATATACACACATTCATTGTATTAGCTCTCAAGTTGTTTGATTAATCTTTAAAATCTTTGGTTTGTTCCTTAGATGATTGCTGGGCTGAACTTGCTCGTGACAAAAATGTATTATCATCAGCTCTTTGTTCTCTCTTTTGTTTATGAACTTTTGCTAGATTATTATCTTGTTAATCAATGTGGTTCCCAGGGAAAACTGGTGCCAAAGAAGTCAACGTTCCCTTCTGGTATCAAAGCCCTTGCGGATTATGTACACAGCAAGGGCCTTAAGCTTGGGATTTACTCTGATGCAGGGTAGTTACACACTTTTATTGCTTTTGCTTCACTATCATACGCATTGGCCTCATCACTGTTTGGTTTACAGGTATTTGACATGTAGCAAAACCATGCCTGGCTCTCTAGGCCATGAGGAGCAAGATGCCAAGACATTTGCAGAATGGGTACATTTGTGTGTTTTCTGACATTCTCTTCATAAAGTGAAAAAGAATGAGAGAGTAACAAATGCTTGGTTCGACCTTCAGGGAATAGATTACTTGAAGTATGACAATTGCAACAATGATGGTACGAGACCAACGGTCAGGTATCCAGTTATGACCCGGGCACTGATGAAATCTGGCCGCCCTATCTTTCACTCCTTGTGTGAATGGTATCAGTCATGTTCCCTTTCAAAAGAATCCTTGTGTGTCTATTAGATGTTTCTGTGGAAGAAGTAAGACTTTTGAATTGGTTTGTTATCAGGGGGGATATGCATCCAGCTCTATGGGGAGCTCCAATAGGCAACAGTTGGAGAACTACTAATGACATCAATGATAGTTGGCTTAGGTAAAGAAGAACGCAAGAAAAAAAAAAGATAATGAGATGTTTCTTGAAGAACCGCTGAAATTTCCTGATCTTTACAATTCTCTTTGTACAGTATGATCTCCATTGCAGACATGAATGAAATCTATGCTCAGCATGCAAGGCCTGGTGGCTGGAACGGTAGTCTAATGATACCATCAAGACAAGAAAAAAATGCAGATTTTGTGAAAGGTTATGATGAGTGGTGGGTGACTTTGTTGTTGGTTGCAGATCCGGATATGCTTGAAGTTGGAAATGGAGGGATGACCAAAGATGAGTACATAGTTCATTTTAGCATATGGGCAATCTCAAAGGTATGTAAATACCTGTAAGAAAATTATATCAAGTCTATAACCAATGATGTGTGTGTATATATATCACAGGCTCCTCTTCTACTTGGCTGTGACATAAGAAACATGACCAAAGAGACAATGGAGATTGTGGCAAACAAGGAAGTCATTGCTATAAACCAAGGTAGTTAGTTACTGTTTTGAGCCATCAAAATGATTCCTACAAAAAAACATGTTTTGAGTAATATATGACAGACAAATAAAACATTTCTTGTAGATCCACATGGTGTTCAGGCCAAGAAAGCTAGAATGGAAGGTGATATCCAGGTCAGTATTACTGTTCCATCTATATACATATTCTTTATCATCTAAACAAAACAATGTTTTGGTGGTAATGAATGGGGGAAATGGAATCAGGTTTGGGCAGGACCATTGTCAGGTTACAGAGTAGTTTTGCTTTTATTGAACCGTGGACCAACACGATCTGCCATTACTGCTTTTTGGGATGATATTGACATCCCTGCAAATAGCATTGTTGAAGCCAGAGATCTATGGGAGGTATATACACAAACATACTTATATAAAACCAAACACCACTAAGATAAATCAAATGTTTTTTTCTGATGAATGTATTTTGTTGTGATATGAGAACAGCACAAGACATTGAAGCAAAAGTTTGTAGGGAACTTGACAGCAACTGTTGATTCTCATGCTTGCAAGTTGTATATTCTCAAACCTATTGCATGATGTAATAATATCCAATTGTTCTGTTAGAAAACAATAACAGTTTCTATCAATAAGGTGTTCCACGTTTGCTCCAGTTGAGAAATATATTCAACGTTAAATTGTTTAACTAAATGTGTATCTGTATAATGATGAGCTCTTTCCTTAAGTAATGGTATATACAAAAAAATGATGATGAACTCTTTGCTTTTCTTTTTGTGTTTGGCGTAAGACACAAGTCAAATTAAATGTGCGTCCGTCCACTTGAGGGAGACTCTCAATCATTTCAATGACTTAAAAGACTTTTACCGTAGAGCATACTCTACTGTGTCTGTGTGGCTTTATATATGTTCTTTATTAAACTAAATCATGTTTTAGTGATTTTTGCAATTAATAGATCAAAAATACTAAGATCACTATCTATATTTGTGTTTTTTTGGCAAGTTTTAACCTAAATAGGAACAGGTTGTGATGTATTTACAGTAGTTGAAGTCTAGACAAATAGGTAGGAGTATGTATATCGGTCACATCTCTATAATATTATTTGAGAAGTCAGTTTCCTACGTGTCGCGCTCACGTTAACTATTGCGATGGTTGATTACATAGATACCCTTAATGAATTGTTAGATTTTAAGTTTATTATTAATTTTTTTATTTAGTTTCTTTTTTACCTTTTCCAAATAATATATATAATAAAAAAGAAATATTTCTAAAATTTTAAAACAGATTTAAAAACGAATATATATATATATATAATATGATTTTATTAAAAAGGAAAGTTCACAAAATAGTAATATACCCCATTAATATATATTTTTAAATAACAAATAATATATTTTCAAAATAATAAAAATATATATGTTCATGAACATCCAAAATTTATCAGTTATACTTTATTTTCTAATATTTTTTAGAAATCAACATATAATTTGATAAATATTATGAAAATACTTGTATATTTAAACGATAAATAAAATTAATTTGATTTGACTTAACTAAAATAAGAAATAAATAAATATTATGAAAATACATGTATATTTAAGCGATAAATATAACTAATTTGATTGGACTTAACTAAAATAAAAAGTAATTATATTTCAATTTTAACTCAATATATTCACAACATGAATGACTCGACTAATCTAATTTATATCCAAAATTAAACATCTAACTACAATAAGAACATATAATTTTATAGTAATAATAATATATTTAATTTTATATATAAATTAGAGGTTGACTCAAAGCATATTAAAAAGAAAAAGAAAATATTAACCAATTACATTTTATTCTTTTGTAGAATTTATATATATGCATGAGACTTCAAAATATTATCATTATATTCATTTATGTAATTTTGAATCAAACACTTCAGCTTATTATTTATTTTAGTTTAAGCACAATATATATATATAAATATTAAGTTATATATATTAAGTTATATATAATTTAATTATAATATATTTACATATCTAAGACAATAACCAACCGAAATGAAAATAAGAAAATTAATTAAAGTTTTATTATATTTACAATAAAAATATTATAGCTGAATTCGAAAAATAAATATTATCCAATATACCAAATTGATAACCAAACGGCCTATTGATCCAAAAAAATAATTAAACTGACAATAATATATTCAAAGTCATATGTATAATTAGAATAATATAATATTTATTAATATAAATTATACATATAAATTGATACAAAACTAAAACTAAATATCAATCAATTATTATAAAATTTTATTTTTATGAATATTTATACCCGTGCATAAGCACGGAAAAATCACGTAGTGATATAATATGTTTGGTTTCACAAATCATGATAATATCAAATATCACAGTCAGATAGCACGGCCAGCTTTTAATATACCACTAAAATTATGGTCACTGACAATGACATGCATGTGGAACCAAAGTTTGGGCTCACAAGTGCAACATCACACTTCAAATCTTTTTAGTGGTGTAGTTTGACAAATTTGTAATATAATTTTCTAGCATATCAACATGTATGAGTTCAAACTATATAACTAAATAAATATAAATTTGTATTTCCATACAAAATATTCGATTGTGTCTACTAGAGTTCAACTGGATCATGACAATAAAAATTCATTGAAATGCGTGAAGGATTCTGTTTTCTGTATTTTGGATCTAAATGGCAGTATCCGTCACAACGTGGGTTAATCCAAAACTTAAAATATTCCTTATGTGCATCTTCCTCTGAAAAAAATGTATTCTGTATCTGAATAAACCAATAGTAAAACTAAAATTAAATTTAAAATATGAAACGTAAACGACCCGCTTGGTAATTGCTATGGAGACAGGACAGGCACAGTGTCTGTGTCGTGTGTCTATATACACACACAGATCTTTGGCTATGATCCCACAGTTCTCACCTTAACCATCAAAACATTCATTAGAGAACCCACTTTGATACAAGCAATGGTTCTTCTTGGTTACTTCATACGGATCATTACTGTCACTCTGACTCTGACTCAGCTCGTTGATGGGTTTCAGAGTCGAATGTTGATGAACAATGGACTTGCTCTCACTCCTCAAATGGGGTTTGATCCTCTTCACTGGTTTTCATTTGATTTCATTTCCTTGACTCGCAAGTTACTTACTTATCTCTAATGATTTTACCTTTCTTTATCAGATGGAATAGTTGGAATCATTTTCAGTGTAACATCAATGAAACTCTCATCAAGCAAACCGGTGATTACTCATTCTCTATTATTTAGAAAAGAAATCTGATATATATGTTGATTAATTGATTAACAATAATTTGAGTTTCTCTGCAGCTGATGCAATGGTTTCAAGTGGTCTATCTGCAAGAGGTTACAAGTATATCAACATAGGTAAACAAAGAAGACCATTTTCTGGTGTTTATTACTCTGATTTTTTTTTTCTCATCTCTCTGTTTTCTTATTCATGTCAACTGTTTTTTTCTGTGTGTGTTATAGATGATTGTTGGGGTGAACTTAAGAGAGATGCCAAGGTTAAAGAAACACCAAAAGAAGAATGATACTGCTTGTTTTCATACAGTCTAAGAACTAAGCTGAGATATGTTTGTGTTGTATTTGACAGGGAAACTTGGTTGCCAAAGCATCAACTTTTCCTTCAGGGATCAAAGCTTTATCAGATTATGTTCATAGCAAAGGGCTTAAGCTTGGGATCTACTCTGATGCTGGGTATATATATATATATATTACACACACAAGAGAATGTTACATAGTTGATAGTTTCTTTGTTTATCTTATTTTTTCTGGATTTCTAGGACTTTTACCTGCAGCCAAACCATGCCGGGATCTCTGGGGCATGAGGAACAAGATGCCAAAACATTTGCCTCATGGGTATGTATGTATTTATGTGTGTGTTTTATTTGAGCTCAACTCCTAAACCTTGAAGGTCTTTTTGTTATGGCGCCACAGGGGATTGACTACTTGAAGTATGATAACTGCTTTAACACAGAGACAAGTCCAAAAGAAAGATACCCAAAGATGAGCAAAGCTCTGCTAAAGTCAGGAAGATCTATATTCTTCTCTTTGTGTGAATGGTAAGAAGCAGAATATAAGTCATGGACTTTTTTTAAGACAACTTTTGTCTGATGATGAAACTGAGTTGCAAGTGCAGGGGACAAGAGGATCCAGCAACTTGGGCTGGAGATATTGGTAACAGTTGGAGAACAACAGGAGATATCCAAGATAATTGGAACAGGTTTCTCTTCTTGTATGCCTTTTTTGCAATCTCAATGGAACAAGAAACTTGAAGATGAATCTTTTTTGTGTATGTGTGTATGCTTATTAGCATGATAACAATAGCAGATCAGAATGATAGATGGGCATCTTACGCAAGACCAGGATCATGGAACGGTATATAATTTTCTTAATTTAACTAACAGTTGTGCATTGTGAGTGGTTTTACCGAGAAAGTAATATCATTATCCGGGTACAAAACTGAAACAGATCCAGACATGCTTGAAGTGGGAAATGGAGGCATGACTAGAGAAGAGTACCGATCACATTTCAGCATATGGGCATTGGCAAAAGTATGATGATTGAATGTTGTTTATTTTGAATCCCCTAAAGATAGTATAAATGTTTTGGCTCTGTGCTTCTCTCTTGCAGGCTCCTCTGCTGATTGGGTGTGATCTTAGATCAATGGACAAAGTCACCTTTGAGTTGCTTAGCAACAAAGAGGTGATTGCTGTCAACCAAGGTAACTAATATTTAAAAAAAAAATGTTCTTAAAATACTTTCAGAATTTGCTCATGTAGAATCCAAAAGTGGTACTAAGAAGCTTTAGCTTTTTACTTTCAGACAAGCTTGGGATCCAGGGAAAGAAAGTCAAGAAATATGGTGATCTTGAGGTAATATACTTATGCACACACCAAAGACAAACTATATGAACACATAAACATAACTTGCATGGTGCAATCAATGCAGGTATGGGCAGGTCCTCTAAGCAAGAAACGAGTAGCAGTCATCCTATGGAACAGAGGATTATTACCTGCAAACATCACAGCTCGATGGGAAGACATTGGCCTCCATTCATCAGCTATTGTTAATGCTCGTGACTTATGGGCGGTAACTTATGAATATACAAACCACAGAATCTCATTATGCATTACTATTTACTCACACCTGAAACCTAATCATGAATACTTTGAATAATGCAGCATTCAACTCACTCGGGTGTTAGAAAGCAACTAACTGCCTTAGTGGAGCCTCATGCCTGCAAAATGTATACTCTCACCAAACGCAAAGCTTAAGATACTGTTATACAGCTAGAGTCAATCAAGTGAAACCTGATCCCTAGCAAAATACTTTGGAAGCCTGAAGATTGTACCAATTCTCTCCTAGTCATTCTATGTACTTACTCTGTTGTATGAGAAGCAAGCATCATAAATGATCAACCCAAATAACATTATAATAATAATAAGAATAAATTAGAGTTATGTCAAGTCTCTCTCATAAAAACAAAAGAATACAGATGTTTGAAAAGTTTTCATCTATATGTTTCATGATAACAAGATACCACAACCAGACTTATTATTCAACCGCCAACACCACATGGTCCACAGGGCGTTATGATAGTTATAGACCTGGAAGATACATGAATAGGTCAATGCAGAGATTGTTACCACCCACTTGGAGGTGGCAGGTCGTCATTTGATTTTCTCAGCCATAAACAGGTCGAAATCGCTGTGCCTGAACATGAGTCTTCCCAACCAGGACGCAGCAGATTCTTCATGCCTGTTGATGTTCTGTTTATCTGTTGAATATTCTGACAAATATGACAATTTCAGTAGAAAAATTCTTGTCACAAGTGTAGAAGAGACTTGTAGAAGAGACTTCCCCTCTGTCTTTTGAGACCCCTGAGTCTTGAGACTAGCATTGCTAAAGCATAGTGTTTGGTGATCAAAAGTGAGCTTAGAGTAACTTTGGATGCTCCGTTGATGGCTAAGGCGAGAATGTATTCTGATATGTGGAAGAAGATAATCGCCAGGAACATTTGTGTTAACTGTTTGAATACGGTGTCACTAAAGATCTCTGTCATTGATTCTATTACAAGACCTGAAAAAAAACACTATGATGTTATTAACACATCCTAATAAAATCCATGAAACATCATTTTCCTTCATTGTGTGAAAATAAACTGATCGGTTAATTAGTTTCGATCAGTTTTTTCCGGTTTAAATTAGTAATGATATGTTGGGCTTAAACTAATTAACGTTTTCCAAGAAACTTGGGGAGACAAAACATATAGTACAGAGCAATAACCCCTCCCTACCATGCTTCTCGCTCTTAATTAGTACTATACCTTTATCTCTAAATAGAGATTAGTAATTTTGGAGACAATGTTCTTATCCTCTTCCTTGTACAGCTGCCGTTTACAGTCCAAGGCACCGAGCAATTTTCATCCGGTTAAACCGCAACAAGAAAACCGCTTGTGTGGTTCGGTCTAAAACATTAGCAACAATCCTATTGTCTTTGGGTGACGGTTTCCAAGATTTCCTTTCAGAATGTGTGTAATACTCATTTTTTAGTATTACCAACTAATCAAACTTTAAAAAAAACACGAGAGAAGTTTTTTTACGAAAAAAAAGGGAGAGTAAGCACAAAAGTTACATACAAACTTGCAGTTAAAAAAAAAAAAAAGAGAAGTGCACATGTTAGCATTTACCGAGCAAGCTTGAGTTTTGTTGGTCAGCGTCCTCCTCCAGCGGAGCTCCGGGATGGGAGCCAGCCGTCGCCGTCGATGCCTGCTTGGAGCCACTTCGGTGAGACCTGTCTTTACTTCTCTTATGGCTTTACTCTTGTTGTATCTGGTTGCTCCAGTAATACAAGAAGTGCTAAGGAGGGGGAGATCAATTGTTTGTCTTTGTTCTAGTTTGGTATTATGTTCAAGCTTCCATTGTTTTGGTTCAGTTTGATCATAATTCTTTGGGGTTTAGGGGTTTTTTTAAACTTTTTTGCACCTCTCAGCTTTCAGAATGGCTGTAAAGCAGATTGTGGTTGTATTAACATGTAACCAAACCTTCATTATTGCAATGACATTTACAATTTAGCAAAAAAAAAAAAAAAGAGAAGGATCACCAGTTCACAAGAAACTTAGAGAAAAAAAAAATCACTTTTCTTTTTGTTTTCATATCTTCAGTTCTCATTCATAGTAGTCACGAGAAACATTCAGAATTACAATCCTCTGACAGGACTGACCTGTGAGATGTCAATATAATTCGTGTGGGTTCAACTTCATTGTTGAGGACCATAAAAGAATTTTTACTGTTCTTTTATGGCGTCTTTAGTAACAACAATCAATCAATCAATTGTTCTCACTGTCTCTCTCTCTCTCAGAAACAAATTCCCAGACCAAATATTCTTAAATCCTAATCAAACAAGCAATAACCTTAAAACTCAACTAAAATTTTTAGCATAAATGACACAAACTAAAGTAGTCTCTGACCACTCTCGATGACACAATAAAACATATGAGTTTACTATACATCATTACCCAAAATATCCCTACTCAAAGAGCACAAAAAGATGAAACCTTTTTCTCAACGTGAGTCATCCTCTTCCCTTCGACCCGACCCGGGACTCCCACCCGACAAAGAAGCCAGCAGATTAAGATGATGACCTGGCAGATAATTCCCCACTCTAGCTGCTGAAGCCTCACCCATTGCAGCCACAGCTGCCGAAGCTTGTTGTTGCTGTTGCTGCTGCTGCTGGCGGACAAAGAGTGTAGCCGCTTGCTGCTGTTGTGTAAACAACATCTCCGGCGTAGCTCCACCCGCAAAGCTCCACACTTGTCCGAAATCCTGCCTCGCCGGAACCGCCCAAAACCCACCACCGCCGCCACTCATCACCGAAGCTCCCATCGTAGGTCCAACCGTTAACTCTCTTCCTCCTCCAACGCCTGATTCTCCCTCCTCCTCGGCTCTCACGACGCGTTTTCCGAGAGTGAAGAGGGAAGAAGAAGCGGTGGAGAAACTCGCGGGAGTTGTGCCTGTTCCCGTGGCGGCTATGATGGAAGGCTCAGCTTGACGGAGAAGCCACTCGATGGTTTGGCCGTCGGATTTGTGACCTAACTCTCTGGTTAACTGGAAAACTCGAGCTGCGCATATGATCGGCATACGGATTCTCCTCCCTCTACCGTCGACTTTGCTGTGACGGTCTTTGGTCGGTGGTTTCTTCACGGCGTTAAGAGGTCCTTTGGTGGTTGTTAACGTCTGCTCGACGCCGTTAGTCATTGCTCCTCCGTCGTTGTTCTCCATAGGTTTTGTCGAGACGAGGAGGAGGAGCAAGAAGAAGAGGGTTGAGAGGGTGTACGATTTTAAAACTTTAAAAGAGTAGCAGAGGAAGCTCTGGTGGAGACAGGAAGGAGGGCACATGGTGGGATGGGTCCCACACAGCTCATTACCGTGAAGGTTTTTTTATTTTATTTATTTATTTATTTGCTGAGTATTTTTGTCTGAACACGTTTTGCGTTCACGCGCTGACTCCGGTGTTGACTGTGGCGTGGGGACCAGTGTCCCCGGCAGGAGAATTTAATTTTTTTAGGTTTACAATTTATGATTTTCATAATTTAATACTAGTATTAATTTTCACATAAATTAAAAACTTCTGATTAATTGTCATATTTTGTGTGTTCTAGAATAAATGGTTCCAGTAATATGACAATTGCGAACTTTACAACCATTCCAACCATGTGATAGCATTCGTGTGTGCAATTTGATTAACCGTAATCATATAATTCGTATTACCATTAAAGGATTATCAAGAATTAATCCTTTTGGAGCGTAACAACAAAAATGTAGCTGTATCTACCTGGCAGATACGTTCGATTGTGATATGTCGTTGCGTCGAGATTTTTTTAATTATTTTTCGTCAATAATTTTAGAGATCCCATAATTTTATCTACCTTCTTTATTATTTCATTATACTATATTATCGTACTGATATTTGTGATGATTGTGAAGCTCTTTAACCAAAAAGATGTTATGATTAACTGTCGTGCCTTGCAACAAATTTGTTCAATTATAACGGCTTAATTACTTGTCAATGCATGTGTCGTGCTAACATGCTCATACATAACAAGGCATGAGTCTGGCTATCCTTGTTGTTTAAATGAAGCATCTACTACAATATGTGCTAAATGATTAGATATGAGTTAGCTGGATAAATGCATATGTAAAATTTAAGCACTAATTGCTAATGATCACCTAATTACCAAAAATGAAACACTATTTAAACTTATCTATAGGGTGTACGAATCATTTGGCAATTGTCAAATGTGGTAAACAGCTGGAGCCCATTCTCATTTTTGCTTGTGGACCAAAATATAAGACAGTTACACTTCTGCCAAAAGAGAGCATCAACTAGTGTTTACAAAGATACTTTTTTATTTGCTACGTATTAGATTTTATTTGTCTACTCCACCAATGAGAATGTTCCGCGTCATCTCATGTTTATGACTCGGAGGATCAGTTTATCTTTAGACTTTTGCTGAAAATAAGGCGTTCATTCTTTCTCTCCCATCCCATTACAGTAACATTGGATTAAACTTTTGGTTTGTGACCATTATAGAAAACGTAAACGCCTAAAAAGCCTAAAAACCGATTCTTTACTTTGCGTTTTGCGGCTAGGCATTGTTCTGTTTCATATGTTTGTTGTTAGGACTCAAACTACTGTAACATAAAACCATGTTTTACAGGAAACTCATAAAGTAAAAGTTTCTAAGGCTCGCTTGGAATGACATTGAAGAAATGATAGATCTCTTCACTGTCATAGACTCCGATCTCTGTCGAACAAGTTGAGCAAACGACCGAGTTCACTCTCTCGCTCTCAGCAGAATGAGTTTCTTTCTCCTCAGAATCTCTCCTTCGTTTCCCAACCTTTGACGGAGTTGCATTGTATTGCAAAGCTCTATCTTTATCTACTTTGCAATTGACCACAAAGATTGCCCTGTACTGTGTCACATACTGCTCGTGCCTACAAAAGAATCCAAATGTTTCATTAGTAAAGTTAATAGTAACTAATAAAGTTCCTACCTACACAAGTCCCCCAAAACCAACAAGCAGGTTTGAAGAGGACAGAAACAATAAGATCATATTCTTCATCGTATCTTCCATTTTGCTATCCTAAGAGAGTTGTGTGATAAGTCCTTGTATATTAGTCTAGCGCATGAGCATTGTAACTAGTCAAAGTAGTGGATTCTAGCTGTATTTATAGATCAGCAACAACCGTTAGCTAGAGAGGTAAATGATTTTAAAAGGAAGCAAGTTGAGAATACAGATCTTCTAATTTAATCAAAGACTTGTTGTATCGGTCTGGTTCCTATTAGAACAGTCATGTTAAGATCATGATTAATGGGAGGTTCTTAAGATGCGATTCTTAACTAAAAAACTAAGAACCGGTTCTTAAATATCGGTTCTTAGCCTTTTCTAATTAAAAGTTAAGATATGGTTTCTTATATTACGCTAAGAAACCCACCCTAAGAACCTCCTATTAATCATGCTCTAAGAATGTAGAGCCAGGAATCAAACACACAAGTTAACCCTAAGCGGCTAAACCTAAACTACTAGCAACATTGAGAAAACTAAAGATTCAATTCGTTTCTAATGAATCAACAAAACGTTCAGAGAAAAAAATGTGAAATCACCTTTGACACTCTAAGCAGACGGTGGTGAAACAAGCAGGACAGCTAAGCACAGCATCAGAAGTACGTCCATCTCTTTTCTTAGCCATCCACTGCTCATCTTTATCATCAAGATCTGAATCATAGAGCTCCGGTTTGATAGAGTAATCAATCTCATCGTCGTCCGAAACTGTTACAAAGTAGGAAGCAAAAAGGACTCATCAAACCAATTTACAGTAATTGCATAAACTCTCACTAAAACAAGAATTATGTATCAAACAGGAACATTAATCTCAGTAATTGCAAGAAACCCTAGAATAATCAGGATACAATGAATAAACAGAATAAGAATCGAATGATTCCAATGGCCTAAAAGTTATTCTTTTACCCGTTTTCTGTGAATTAGTCGGAGAATTCATGGTACTAGTTAGGGTTTTATCTTCGCTGGTTGCTCAGCCTCAAGCTCCGGCAAATCGTAATATCTGCCGACGAAGGAGACGACGATAAACTTGAAGTTTGAGTTTCGGAGGGGTCTTCTAAGCAAGTAAGTGTACTTGGGCCCAAAAGATTAATGGGCCTTATAACTTAAGAACAATTCACATTTTGTTTGCTTTTCTCGTTTTTCGTTTTTGCAGGAAGAGTAGATATGTTTGAATCATAAAAGTTAACAATTATCTATTTCAAAATTTTATTTGAATAATTCCATAACTGAAAGTCATAGTGCTTTGACTTTCGCAATTTGTTTTGTTTTCTTTTGGAATGTTAATATATAGTCAACATACAAATGTAAGTAGAAATAGAATAAAATTTCAGTTTGTTTGACTTTAGATTTAAACTGTTAGTTTTTTTTTTTTTTTTCATGAACAGATCAGAAAAATGTAGAATCCATCCAGTATAAATAAGAGTAAAATATACATCACTTTTTTTATATCAACACAAACAAGGTTTAAACACTATTACAAAAGCTAAAAAGAAAGAGTAACAATGACCACTCTGAAGTTTTTTTCTTTTGCTTTGCTTCTTGTCCTTTTCTTCTGCGTTGGTACGATCATGTTTAGTGTTTACACCCTAAAATTATTGATATAAAAATTGATGTTTTAATAACTTTTAGTGTTAATAATGTATTTTGTGTGTATATAATTGGCAGATGTTGAAGGATATGTGATAGAAGATAATTCTAGGTGTTGCAACACTCACCCGAAATTTGGGAAGTGCGACCCAAACCATGACAACAGGAGATGCAACAGTTGGTGCCTTGCTGGATGTAGCAATCGAAAAGGAGGTTTCTGCAAACGTATTCATGGAGGACAATGCCATTGTTATTGTTAAGACACAAAATCATGAAAAAATCATGCATGTACGATTACTTCCTTCTTTTTTTGTGTGTTGTCGTGTTATCTATATTTGTATGAGTTATGAATTTGAATTTATGATATATATATTTGGTCTTAGCACCAATCCTCCCTCTTTCTTCGGTAAACTAATGTTTTTCCAACCAACCTTGGCTTTACTTGTTATCAATTCAGGGTCTAACCAAAGAAAGGCAGAATATAAACTCTCAATCTCTTTTAGACAACTACTTAGAATTGTCTGAAAGCGACCAACCAAAAGTTAACAAGACT
Source organism: Eruca vesicaria subsp. sativa (assembly GCA_932364175.1). Taxonomy (NCBI): domain Eukaryota; kingdom Viridiplantae; phylum Streptophyta; class Magnoliopsida; order Brassicales; family Brassicaceae; genus Eruca; species Eruca vesicaria. Next base: position 121,230 of record CAKOAT010381821.1, read on the forward strand.
TATAATAACCGAATTAATTAGCTGTAACTTGCCGAATAAGACAATAATCTCATATCCATGATCTCATTCTTCATCTCACTTTTTTAACTATGGGTAGATAATCATTCAGTGTCATTCTTTTGGTTAGAAGAGATAGTTTCAGGCAGGACTGACCCTAAAATTTTAGAGGTCCTAGACAATTTTAAAAAAAATTTCAGCTAAAATATTTTTCTAACTAATTTAGATGCCAAAAAATTATTTTTTTTGGGGATTTATATACATATAAATTTTTAAAAAATTTCGAGAACTTCAGATGAATATTTGAACGCTTGGCCAGGACCGACCCTGGTTCGAGGTAGCGTACCGTTAACAAGCCTGAACCAAATGGAAATATGCAAGAATATCAGCCTCGACTCTGTAATGCCTGCAATATATAAAGTTGTTTTCTTCAGACCCAGTAGTAGCCCTGAGATTGATGCAAACTCTACAAAGACTGCAATAATCACATGGACATGGTAGATCATGTTTAAGTCCAACGTTGTATCTATGTGTTTTTGTTTTTTTCTTAAGATTATAAGTCAACATATTATAAAGGCAATAAAATACAATGGATAACAAGTGCTCGGATTCTCTCTTGTACCATGGGTCTATTTGGTTCCATCAAAAAGTGGGTTTCCAGGTTTATTGATGGGCTTATTGGCGAAATGACCATATTTGAGTAACAAATTAGGTGAGTAGCACTGATTTTGACATAATTTAATGTCAGGCTTTTTGACCATAATTCATCCGGTTATGTCCCTTTGCATAACAGGTAGCCAGTTACACTTTTTATAGTAAGCTACGTGGTGATTTTTTTGCGGCATATGAATTCCCTATTAACAATCACATACCTATATGAAACGTGTAATTCAATTGTATTTCACACATATAATGTCAGCAAATGCAGCAAAATGAATGGCTAATAAGTATACATGTTTTAAAACAAAAATTAACATAACTGAGAATAGAACTTACATGCATTACTATTCTATATGAATGTCATTCTCATTCAACATCACATTGTATTATGTTTTATCTGATGACATAATAAATTATATTCCATTTACTTTCAATATATCATTTATTTTTACAAAATCATATATAGACTAATATTAACTAATATTAACTATTTCTGTTCCATTCTACATAGGTCATCCCTTCCATTCCGTTTTTATATTCATATGTTCCATTCTATTATTCTATTAAGTAGGCTTACGACATACAGTATTAGTAGGTGGGATAGAGATTAGGTTAATATTTTTCTTTTTCTCACTTTAATCTCTTTCTTTTAGTGCCCCCATTTACTTTTTTGTATAAACCCCATAAATTTTCATTTAAAAGAAAATTAATAAAATAACTAACAACAATTAAGAAAATATAAACACTAGTACATTGGAGATTAACCATTTTCTTATGTTAAAATGCTATGGAAATATAAACCCCATTTAAAATGCTAAGGACGCTAATCACTAAACAAAAATTAAGAAAATATAAACCCCAATCCATTAACGATTAAACCCCTTCTTATGATAATCTTCAAACAGTTTACCTATTTCTATTCCATTATAACTAAATCATCCATTCCATTCCGTTTTTGTATTCATATGTTCCATTCCGTTTTTTTTTTATTAATTAGGATTACTACATACGGTATTAGGAGGTATGTTAGGAAAGTGACTAGTACATTGTCATTTAAAAAGTTATGAACGCTCATCACTAAACAAAAATTAAGAAAATATAAACCCTAATACATTGGCGATTAACCCCTTTCTTATGTTAAAATGCTATCAAAATATAAACCACATTTAAAATGCTATGGACGCTAATCACTAAACAAATATTAAGAAAATATAAACCCCAATTCATATGTTCCATTCCGTTTTTTTTTATTAATTAGGATTACTACATACGGTATTAGGAGGTAGGTTAGGAAAGTGACTAGTACATTGTCATTTAAAAAGTTATGAACGCTCATCACTAAACAAAAATTAAGAAAATATAAACCCTAATACATTGGTGATTAACCCCTTTCTTATGTTAAAATGCTATCAAAATATATACCACATTTAAAATGCTATGGACGCTAATCACTAAACAAATATTAAGAAAATATAAACCCCAATCCATTGCCGATTAACCCCTTCCTTATGATAATCTTTTTCATATTCTCACCTTAATCTCATACTTTTGTATAAACCCCATAAATTGTCAATTAAAAGGGTATGGACGCTAATCACTAAACAAAAATTAAGACAATATAAACCCTAATACATTGGCGATTAACCCCTTTCTTATGTTAAAATGCTAATCTTTACGTCCAAAATATTGTTTCTCTTTAAAAAATCATATACACACTAATATAAAACACACATATATATATATATATATATATATATATATATATATATATATATATATATATATATATATATATATATATATATATATATATATGTACTGATACAAAACTTATGTCAATAAAACATGAAACAACAACAAGATTAAAACCTCTTCTGGTTCTCTTCTCTCGCGCAAGACCTTAGTCTTTTCATGTCGGTAAAAGTCAACTATTTCACCACAATTGAGTCCATGCCAAACTGAAGAACAAAGTAAGAGGTAAACATGGTTATAAATATGTCTCAANTTTCTATTCTATTTCAAATAGAATATGCAAAGGTCTGGAATTTTAGTTTTTTCATGTCGGTAAAAACAGTAAATAACATAGAAAATCGCCAAAGGTCTGGAATTTTATGAATTTCTATTCCATTTAAATTGGAATACACCAAACAGGTATGGATCTACTTATGACAACGAGAGAACTGTACATGCAGTGGCCAACCCAATTGTACAGAGGAATAATACGAAACTAAGAGGAGAGTGAACAGAAGAAAGAGAGAACTTACATTTTTGGGGACGCGGAGTAGAGACATGTACATGCAGTGGCCAACCCAATTGTACAGAGGAATAATACGAAACTAATAGGAGAGTGAACAGAAGAAAGAGAGAACTTACATTTTTGGGGACGTGGAGTAGAGACAGAGGAAGCTTACAATTCAAGTACCGGAGGAGATGGGGAAGGTGCGTAAGACGACAGAGACGAATAATTTGGGAGAGAAAGACGGATTGGCGGGATGAAGTTGCCGTGTTCTCCGAGACGTTTCACTTGAGCCGAGGGCGATGATGGACAGTAGCTATGAATGTCGCAGAGAAGAAGACGGTTTCTACGGAGATACTGGTGATATTAAACGTTCAAATTTATTCCATTCCAAGTCAAATAGAATATAAACGTCAATATTATATTTTATTCCAAGTCAAATGGAATATACCTAACGAAGATGATATCATTTTCAGACGATGTTGTAGATTTAACATTTATAGGTTTAAGAACAACAAAACTCTAATTCCCAATAGAAACTAGAAATAGAATTGACAATAGCATGAGATAAAGAGAAGAAACCGGAGAACTTACCGACAGTAATCGGAGAAGAATGGAGTTTCAGAGATGTAGTTGATAACGGCGCCGGCCCTGCGGAGTACACACCAAGGACTCCTTGTCGATTGATGTAGCTGAGTAGATCCGGTGGGTTATAACGAGGACGAAGATGTCAAAAATCGCGGAGAAGGAGAGGGATTCGACGGGTTCAGTGGAAGTGTTCTGGGAGGCTTTTCACTTTCTAAGAAGTTATTGGGATATGTGAAAAGAAAGTGTGGACTATGGTAAGACACGATTTACAATTGGAGACCAAAAAAAGAAAATTAAATTTTTTTTTTCTATTGCCGGTGAAACCGGTTGAATACAGGGATAATATTGTATTATTATAGAAAACAGACGGCGTGAGTGGATCCGTGAGGGTTTTTAGCTATTTGGCAAATTATGAGTTATTGTCTTGCTATATGGCCTAATTCCCCTTTATTGATTAGGATTGGTATAGCTTCTGTTGAAAAAAAAAAGTAAATGTATATATTTTTATTTTCTCAAAATGCAATATTTATTACTATTTGTTCTATGTTTTGATTGCTGTTACTTTTTTTTTTCTTTTTTTTTTTTGAAACAGATTGCTGTTACCTGTATAAAAATGTATTCATATACAGCGAATTAGAATAAAACAAAAATAATTCACAAAGATATATTTCAGGTTGACTTTTGTCAACTCAAAATCACGTTTGCAAAAACCACGTTTCCAATTAGATTTGTCAAAATAAGGCGTTCAGATTCAGGTGCCAGCGACAGAGAGGTTTTAGAAAAAACAAAACCACAGTCCAAAAAGGGTTTTTGGTCCGAACGTTTACTCTAATGGCCTTCTCGAGAATCGCTCATCTTCTTCACCATCGATTCTTCAGACCATTCACCACGAAGCAGCTAATAGACAACACAACCTTCCTCCCTCCCAATCAATCCCACCTCGCCCAAACCCTAATCACAATCTTCACAAAACAACCATTCTCCCCAGACGACCCTGAGCTTCTCCGTCTCGCTCCAGAACTCAACACCAAAGTAGTCGAAACCGTCTTAAACGGATTCAATAGGTGGAACTTGGCTTACCTCTTCTTCAATTGGGCGTCTAAACAAGAACGCTATAAGAACGATATGTATGCTTACAACGCCATGGCTTGTATCCTATCACGTGCTCGACAAAATGCCTCACTGAAAGCTTTGGTTGGAGATGTTTTAAACTCTCGCTGTTTGATGTCTCCAGGGGGTTTAGGGTTTTTCATTAGGTGTTTGGGTAATGCTGGACTTGTGGAAGAAGCAAGTTTTGTTTTTGATAGAGTTAGAGAGATGGGTCTTTGTGTACCCAATGTGTATACTTACAACTGTTTGTTAGAAGCGGTTTCTAAGTCGAGTTCGGTTGATTTGGTTGAGAGGAAGTTGGAGGAGATGAGGCGTTGCGGGTTTCGTTTCGATAAGTTTACTCTCACGCCGGTTTTGCAGGTTTACTGCAGGTCCGGGGAGGCGGAGAGAGCGTTGAGTGTTTTTAACGAGATGCTTAGTAGAGGCTGGCTTGATGAACATGTTGGGACGGTCTTGGTTGTGTCGTTTTGTAAGTGGGGACAGGTGGATAAGGCTTTTGAGTTGGTTGAGATGTTGGAGGAACGGGAGATTAGGTTGAATTATAAGACGTACTGTGTTTTGATACATGGGTTTGTAAAGGAGAAGAGGGTTGATAAAGCACTTGAGTTGTTTGAGAAGATGCGTGGGATGGGTATGAGTGGTGATATTGCGTTGTATGATGTGTTGATAGGAGGGGTTTGCAAGGAAAAAGATGTTGAGATGGCGCTGAGTTTGTATTTGGAGATGAAGAGGTTAGGGGTTTTACCTGATAGAGGAATACTTGGGAAGCTAATACGTTCTTTTTCTGAAGAAAGTGAGTTAAGTAGGGTAACAGAAGTAATTATTGGAGACATAGATACAAAGTCTGTGATGCTTCTTTATAAAACTTTGTTGGAGGGGTTTATTGGGAATGGTTTGGTTCATGATGCTTACAATTTTATTCAGAACCTCATGGGAAATAATGAGTTTGATTGTGGAGAGTCTATGATTATACAGCTTCTAAAGGATCACAACAAAGCAATTCTCCCAGATTTGGATTGTCTTGGTAGTGTGATTGACTGTTTGGTCAAAGCTAATGAGGTGCATATAGCAGTGAGCTTGTTACATAATATTGTTCAGAAAGGCCTTACTCCAAGTCTTCTGATGTACAACAACATAATTGAGGGGATGTGTAAAGAAGGAAGGTCAGAAGAAAGCTTGAAACTCTTGGGGAAAATGAGAGTTGAACCAAGTCAATTCACACTTAATTGTATTTATGGTTGCTTGGCTGCACAATGCGATGTTGCAGGAGCATTAGACCTGCTGAAAAAGATGCGTTTCTATGGATTTGAGCCATGGATAAAGCATTCGACCTTCCTTGTTAAAAAACTGTGTGAGAGTGGGAGGGCCGTTGATGCTTGCAAGTATCTTGATGATGTGGCTGGAGAAGGTTTCTTGGGTCACATGGTTGCATATACTGCTGCGATCGATGGTCTCATAAAATACAAGGGAGTGGATAAAGGTTTGGAGCTGTTCCGAGACGTATGTGCCAGTGGACATTCCCCTGACGTGATTGCATACCATGTATTGATAAAATCTCTATGTAAAGCATGCCGAACTACTGAAGCTGATGACCTGTTTAACGAAATGGTATCAAAAGGACTAAAACCTTCTGTTGCTACTTATAACAGTATGATAGATGGATGGTGCAAGGAAGGTGAGATTGATCGGGCAATGTCCTGTATTGCGAGGATGTATGAGGATGAGAAAGAGCCTGATGTTGTAACGTACACTAGCTTAATCCATGGGCTGTGTGATAGTGGAAGACCTAGTGAAGCAATCTCTCGTTGGAATGAAATGAAGGGAAAAGATTGCTGTCCAAATGTAGTTACTTACATGGCACTTATTCAGGGTCTTTGCAAGTGTGGTTGGTCGAGTGAGGCTTTGGTTTATTTTCGTGAGATGGAAGACAAGGAAATGGAACCTGATTCAGCTGTTTACATATCGCTCGTAAGCTCTTTACTGTCAAGTGGAAACATGAGTGCCGGGTTTGGGATATTCAGAGAAATGGTTGATAAAGGAAGGTTTCCGGTTTTGGTAGATAGGAACTACCTGCTTGCTGTTGATGCTGCGAATAAGTTTGTGGAAGATTATAGGATCTCATGTTATCTTACATGTCTGATTAAAGACGGCAGATTTCCTATTGTACCTGATGTGAATTGATAATGAAGTATTTAGTGAGATGGGTTGCAGAGCGTTTTCAGATAAGAAGCTACCTCCTTGTTGCTACTCTCAGTCTAATGTCATTGGACCAGGCTCACTTTACAAGGTATTTGCTTTGGGCCAACATTTTCCTCTTTCTTCTTAATGACATTAGCCTTTCTTTTAATGATGCTAACATATCCATATCAACGTTTTCCTTAACCTATTTTCAGATGTATGCGCATAACATTCCAGGGGTAGATGGGGTAGATGTGGTGTACTATCTGAACCAGTTTGTAAACAAAAGTCTGTGGCGTAAACTTGTGTCAGAAAGTTTTGGTATTCAATACCAGTCCTGGACGAGTTATTCATAGCTGTGCGTGCAATGTTCAAACTCATATACGGATTGAAGATGACATTCAAGGTATGAACCGGAGATGCATACCGGGATCAGCTAGCTGGATAAAGCAGTAAAAGCTTTTTGTCTATGGATTCCAGAGGTTGGCTTGCTGCTTTTGCATGTTCATTTGTAGGATACATATAGTTGAATTGGATGGAACACCACAAAGATTCATAGCTCATGACAAAACGCATTTTGACTCCAAGAAGATCTACGCAGCTTTACATCTGGTTGGCACTTGGATGCTCTCAATGTTGACAATGATTTCTAATGAAGACTATCATTGTGTTTATTCTTACTTACATATTGCAGTGGTGTAGAAATTATTAGAAACTTCAAGCAATATCGACTTATTTAGTCTTTTGATTATCAACTCTTTAATTAGAAAAAAATGAAAATCGATTTAGAAAAACAACCCTCAAAGAGTGTGCAACCCATCAATGGCGAGGGAGTAGGGTTCTTTTTTTTGTTTACTTCTTGAAGGTTTCAAGATGGAAAAAAAACACGTGAGCTTAGTGAAATTCACTTCACTGCTTCAAAAGACCTCTTTCTTTAAAGAGATCATACATGGCCGCTCCTATCTTAGCTGGAGATTCAACAACCTTCACTCCAGCATCATTTAGACTCTTAATCTTGTCCTGAGCTGTACCTTTGCCACCGGAAACAATGGCTGCAACAAACAAACAAACAAAAACCAGATAAGCATAATGAGAGCAACGAACCAAAGTAAGTTTACTGATGAACATACCTCCTGCATGCCCCATTCGACGACCAGGTGGTGCAGTAAGTCCAGCAATGAAAGCAACAACAGGCTTCTCAGTACCACTTGCCTGATTATTTTCATCAAAAAAAAACAAACAAAAGTTGAGTTTTTATTTTTAAGAATGAGAAAAGAGACATTGACCGAGTTGAAAGAGATTCGCAGTTTGGTTCAATTACCTTTATCAAAGCTGCAGCATCTTCTTCTGCAGTGCCTCCGATTTCTCCAATGAGAACGATACCTAAAACAAACAGCTCTCTCTTCTTAGTTTCCATCTTTCAGAGAAAAATAGAGAAAACAAAATCTAATTTAGCTAACTACTCTAAAAGAGATGAACTACAGGAACAGAAGCCTTTCTAAGATAAGAATATCTTGCAGTCTAAAGTGATTAGGTAAACATGTTGTCCTTCTACGAATTGATCTTTACAATTAATCTACTTGGGAAACAATCTTTACAGTTCATCTACTTAGGAAACAATCTTTACAGTTTATCGGAGTTCAAAAACATTACCTTCTGTTTGAGGATCAACAAAGAATTTCTCCAAGCAGTCGACAAAGTTGGTACCGTTAAAAGGATCTCCACCAATTCCTACACAAGTAGATTGGCCTAGACCAACTGCAGTTGTTTGGAAAACCTGCAATGAAGTTGAAACAAAATATGAGAAGATGGAGAGAGAGAGAGAACAAAACCATAGAGATAAGAGCTTACAGCTTCATATGTCAAGGTTCCAGAACGAGAGACAATCCCAATCTTGCCAGGCTTGTGGATGTAACCCGGCATAATACCAATCTTGCATTCACCAGGCTTGATAATCCCAGGGCAGTTTGGACCAATCAGCCTAGTTTTCGACTGACTATTAAGAGCATGCTTGACACGTACCTTAAAAAAGACACAACAAAAGTTCCAAAATCAAAACAGCCGAATACATTTTATACACAAACCTATGCAAATAAGCAGTAAAAGAGATATGATACAATACCATGTCATGTTGAGGGATTCCTTCAGTAATACAAACAATAAGATCCAACTCAGCTTGTATCCCTTCCATAATAGCAGCAGCAGCGAAAGGAGCAGGAACATAAATCACAGAGGCATTCGCTTTAGTCTCAGCCTTGGCTTCAGCAACAGAGTTGAAAACAGGGAGACCTAAATGCTCTGTTCCACCCTTCTTTGGTGTCACTCCTGCCACCTGTAATTACACACACACAATCATAATAATTAGCATAAAAAAAAAAGCCACAAGCTTTTTAAAAAAGGTCAAGACTTTACCATTTTGGTGCCGTATTCAATGGCTTGCTCGGTGTGGAAAGTCCCGTTCTTTCCTGTGATGCCTTGACACATGACTCTTGTGTTTTTGTCTACGAAGACGGCAGCTGGAGGCGGAGGATCCGACGCGAATGAGCGAGACTGTGTCAACGAGCTGAGAGTCGGAAAAGCTTCCGAGCTGCTGCTGAGGCTGCTTGAGCAACGGCGAGACAGAGATCCGAAAAGCCTTGAGACTTGCCTAGACATGATTACACTTCTCCTTCTTGATTCTCGATCAGCAACAGAGAGCTTGCTCCGATCTGAGTCAACTTTGTGGGAACCCTAACCTTGTCAAGGGCAAAAACGGAAATGTGAGAAAATAAATGTCAGCGAGCTTCGTTTGACTAATCACTTAATCAGCATCAGCAGATCAAAAGAGACTTCTGAAGTTTTAGCCCAAGCCCAATAATCTCTACGATATGTATTTTTTAGGGTTTATTTGACAAATAATTAGAAAACAAAAATTAGAATTTTAGAAGAGAGAGTAGAGAGGAGATAGGAAGAGAAAGTATGACAGAGAGGGAACATTTAGCTATTTTGTGAATTTGTGTTTTTTTTTATGTCTATAAAGTGTAATTTCTATATTTTTAATTAGTTTTTTTCCGACAAATCGACACTTAATTATTCAAAGGGTATCTCCAATATATTTCAGTTTTTCATAGAGAAATAGAAATTGCACCCTATAGATAAAAAAACATAAATTCACAAAATAGTCAAAATTTCCTTCACTCTCTAGTTTCTCTTCCTATCTCTCTCCTAAAATCTAATTTCCTTTTTTGGGGGCTATTTGGCAAATAAACCTTAGAAAAAATTGTCCTTATAACCATAAAAAACACAAACCCACTAAATCATAAATTACACACTTTCTCCTATTCTCTCTCTCTCTCTCTCTCTCTCTCTCTCTCTCTCTCTCTCTCTCTCTC